>JBAKBP010032347.1:0-23247 GCA_037953745.1 Lithodes maja
CGCTCCCTTATACTGCCTCTAGGGCCCTCCTTTCCATATCTCCTTCATTTTACTTTCACTGCCCTCCCCTCCCCAACATCGCCGTATCCTAGTCCTCCTTCCCATGCCTTTATATCCTTCTCTTCCTCCTCTTCCACCTTACCATCTCATTCCCAACCTTCTCGAGTGTCTCTACTCTCTTCCCCTCCCACCTCTCCGTCACCTTCGTACCATTCCTCATTACAATTTGCCTCTGTTTTATCTTACTCTCTCATGTACTACTCCTCTCCTCCCTCGCCTTCTTTCTTTATTCTACTAAATCTCCTATGTCCTACCTTCACTATTCTTCCTCGGCAAGTATAACCGTTGCATACTTCACTGCTCCCTTGAGGTCCTAAAGGAGTTTCAGCACTCACCTCTCGTATTACTCTTAGGACAAGCATATATTTACATGTATTAGATTTAAGGGGTTAATGTGAACAGCGATCTTCTTGATGAGGATAGTTGGTGAACGTTCTACATGTTCACGAGTTATATGCCCCGCTCATTATCCCATTTGTGACTAGACTGGTGCCATGTGTAAGAGCCCGACCATGCCCAGGAGTTGTCTGTAGAGGGACGAGGACTTAGCCTTGATTTGCATACCGAGCCAGGGGCGAGTGTAGCACCCGAGACTACAGCTCGCTCGTAGTGCCGGTATAGTAGAGTAACGTAATTTATCTGTCCTTGTGTTCTCTACAGTCTTTTCCTGGGTTCTCGCTTTCGGTGCTGGGACTCGTTGTTCCTGTGACTTGGCCTGCTAGCTAGAACACATGGGGATGATGAGTGAGATATATCTTTATTTTACTATGCATTGCAGCTCTCTTTAAGTATATGTATGTAACACTTTACAATACACATTACTCACACACAAGACAACACTATTAATACTTTCATGTATCAATTAACTGCACTGTCGTTTTGCTGCTGTGTCCGGAGTTCTGTTGCGTAGGGCGCATACGGACTCGGAGGGGAGACAGAGTGAGAGAAGCGAAGTAGCCTATGCGGTAGTAGGCTACCGGCGCAGTACTGTTGCCTGCAACCTTTTAGTTATTCCAAGTATAGATTCATTATTATAATAAGTGACTACTATTTATGTTCCTCCCATGTGTATTATTAGGTATCTACTGGATCATGAACATCTTGTATGCTACATGCTAGTGCATGTTAGTAGGGGACAGTTAGTGTAGTGCACGCGCTTTCAAGTAGGCGTGTACATTTGTCATTTAGCATTTCACTGTCATACCTTTAGCCTGCTTCTATTCTATATTACTAGAGGCTTAATATTAACGTAGTTTCTTGAGTATTGCATTTCTTTAGTAATAACGTAACCTATAAATGTCTGAGGGAGTTTAGCCTCATAGCCTACCCCTGTTGTACACTTTCGCCGAGTTAAGGTACCTCGTTACCGTAGACGATAACTCTGTAGGGCGTTGGTGCTTTTGTTGTCTGGAGCATATAGTATTTGGGACTGGAATCGAGCGTGTCGTTGTCACTTAAGCCATTTCTGTCCTACGATCAAGAATCCCGAATATGTATTGCCGATCCAGCCGTAACAATATATATATATATATATATATATATATATGGATGTGTAAATGCTTGCTCTCTTCAATTGTTAATGCTTTCTAAATTATGTTTCTGATCTGCTAAAGTTATTTGTAAGATAAAAATCAAAGGATAATAACAAGAACATTCCTAGCCTTCCTGTTTAGTTTTACAAGTTAGATCCCTTTAACTAGACTGAACAGACTATATGTAAACTGCATTGATTTATCTTCTACGTACCAACTGGGCTTAACAAATCTTTATTTATTAAAACTACACAATGCCTTTCTCTCTCTCTCTCTCACACACGGTCTTGCGCCCCATATGCAGTCACCGACAATTGAATCCTGGCAGTTATTTACGTATCGAAACTAAATTAAGTATCATACTTATTTTTTTCCGTAACAGAGGGTTTCGTAAATATATATCTAAATATGAATCTGCAATTCACTACTACTGTACACCAGTGTATTTTGTCATTTTCGCATGGCAATCGGGTATTATAGCCATGCACCCACTATATTAATGGACTATACAATATATTGGAAGTAATATATTACTAGTTCTCTATTACTAGTTCGTAAACTATAACACAATGCTGAGAAGATAACTTCCGGGTAGGTTTAATGAATACACACAGTAGTTGAAGCAATACCGACACATACAAACATCCAGTTTTCAACGCAACGTGCAATGATACAACTGAAATAGGGTCATCAAATATTAGAATCATATTTGTAATTAATTCCCACAACATTTATTATCACAGAACCCCCACATACTTTGCTGCCAGGCCACGGCCCTCTGCGGGTCCCCCAAGCATAAATAGGGAAGTGATCATCAGGTCAGGTGAAGGTATTGAGGGATAAGCGTTTACTACGCCACCGCGTAGCTACTTTCTACTTTTCCTATTTTTTGAAGAGTGTAGAGAGGGGAGAAGGGGTGTTGGAGAGAAAGGAAGTTGTTGGAGTGGCTTTGTTATGTGTGTTATTAGTTTGTATACGTTTTTGAGGTGTCTGCCGACTGGGTGCGAGCATGTGAAACACGCTAGGACGTACTACAACACCCACTGAATGTCCGCTTTGGCTGGGATCGAACCCAGGTCCAGCATATTCACACGTGAGCGTGCTCTCCACTCGACTGCCGCAGCTGTAGTATCCGGGATTATGGTTGTCTTGTTTACAAAAGTTGTACGCTCGTGGTTACCTTCCCATCTATTTTGACTGTTTGTGTTCTGTTATTTGCCCCCTGCTGGCAATATATATGATGATGACAATAATTCATAGGGGGGGGGAGGGGGTGATGAGGGGCTTTGCCTATAATTGTATCCCACGGTAGTCAAATTAGACGAGAAGCAGGCGATACACCCGAATACTACATCCTTACCCATAAATATAAGCGTGCACCACTCCACGATTCCAGCAGCGTGCATAAATGTTAAAGATGTTCTGAAATTTGAAATGCATACAAAGAAAGCGAGAGAGAGAGAGGGGGGGGGGGGGTAGAAAGATGTATTCTGGGTGACATACGTCCAAGCCTGTTTTTTTATATCAAACATCAAATACCAGTACAACAACTTACCTTAACCCGTTCAGTATCAGCGATGGCAGAGAGCCGTCAGTAGATAAATCACTCCCAAGTCCAAGCGACGGCTGCCAGCCATCAGTAATATACGATCCTTGTAATTGCCAGTATCAGGCAGTACCTGGTACCACAACATTTGAGCACTGCTCAAAGACCTTGGCAACACTTCTCAGCTTATATCCAATCTCCCACATGCTGGGAGAGGCAGTATTCCTCCATCTGTTGAGGTGGGAGGTTGTTATATCTTGCCTCTGAAGCCATTTTGGCCACATTGCTCGGGACTGGGGGGTACGTTTATGCTAGTACCCTATGGTACAGTAGGGGTTAAGAGCTCCACTTGTCTTGCCATCCCACCCACCTCGTCCGCTCGTCCACCAGATGGCCTCATAAACGATCACACACAAAATAAATCAATACAAACATTGGGCTAGTTTAAGTCACCGCGCTGAGAGAAAGAATGAGAGAGAATGGAGTCAGAACCAGTGAAGGTCACTACTGTGCTACAATTATAACACAATATCGTTAATTGTGTCCTACTTGTTTTAGTTTCGCAAACTACAAAGGCATTTTTCTCACAATCTACTCACAAAGGACTATCGGCATTTTCAATAAAAGGAACAAATCACTTATGAAATATATTTTAAAAGAACATATACCACCGAACATAAATACTACGAGATGCTCCCTTAACCAATACATTTTCACTGAAGTCTAAATCCAATGAATCATATAGGTCAGGCTTTTAATTGCAAATATTTTGACAACCCCTCTTCATAAAGTATAATGAGACTCGGCTTGCAAAAAAAAAAAAAAAAAAAATCTGCGACTTGCTCTGTTTGAACGTATCTGTATAAATGCAGTCATATCAAGATAATGTGTATATGAAAGTAAGCTTAAGTTTCCTTTCGATTGGTATTACAGGAAACAAATATTATACGTCTGGCAACAAGACTCAGTCAGCTGTTCTATATGTTAATTCGCCCTCCACCTCCTCCGTTATGCTTTCTTCCTCTCCCTCCCTTATCCTCGCTCTATCACCACCATCTTTCTCGTCTACCCTCCATTCTATATTTCCAATGTCCTCTTCTTCTCACCATCATCGTATCCTCCACCTCCTTGTCATTTCTCTCTCATCCTTTTCCCAACCTAGTATCTTCTCCCTTGTTCCCTTCCTCCCGCTCCCTTATACTGCCTCTAGGGCCCTCCTTTCCATATCTCCTTCATTTTACTTTCACTGCCCTCCCCTCCCCAACATCGCCGTATCCTAGTCCTCCTTCCCATGCCTTTATATCCTTCTCTTCCTCCTCTTCCACCTTACCATCTCATTCCCAACCTTCTCGAGTGTCTCTACTCTCTTCCCCTCCCACCTCTCCGTCACCTTCGTACCATTCCTCATTACAATTTGCCTCTGTTTTATCTTACTCTCTCATGTACTACTCCTCTCCTCCCTCGCCTTCTTTCTTTATTCTACTAAATCTCCTATGTCCTACCTTCACTATTCTTCCTCGGCAAGTATAACCGTTGCATACTTCACTGCTCCCTTGAGGTCCTAAAGGAGTTTCAGCACTCACCTCTCGTATTACTCTTAGGACAAGCATATATTTACATGTATTAGATTTAAGGGGTTAATGTGAACAGCGATCTTCTTGATGAGGATAGTTGGTGAACGTTCTACATGTTCACGAGTTATATGCCCCGCTCATTATCCCATTTGTGACTAGACTGGTGCCATGTGTAAGAGCCCGACCATGCCCAGGAGTTGTCTGTAGAGGGACGAGGACTTAGCCTTGATTTGCATACCGAGCCAGGGGCGAGTGTAGCACCCGAGACTACAGCTCGCTCGTAGTGCCGGTATAGTAGAGTAACGTAATTTATCTGTCCTTGTGTTCTCTACAGTCTTTTCCTGGGTTCTCGCTTTCGGTGCTGGGACTCGTTGTTCCTGTGACTTGGCCTGCTAGCTAGAACACATGGGGATGATGAGTGAGATATATCTTTATTTTACTATGCATTGCAGCTCTCTTTAAGTATATGTATGTAACACTTTACAATACACATTACTCACACACAAGACAACACTATTAATACTTTCATGTATCAATTAACTGCACTGTCGTTTTGCTGCTGTGTCCGGAGTTCTGTTGCGTAGGGCGCATACGGACTCGGAGGGGAGACAGAGTGAGAGAAGCGAAGTAGCCTATGCGGTAGTAGGCTACCGGCGCAGTACTGTTGCCTGCAACCTTTTAGTTATTCCAAGTATAGATTCATTATTATAATAAGTGACTACTATTTATGTTCCTCCCATGTGTATTATTAGGTATCTACTGGATCATGAACATCTTGTATGCTACATGCTAGTGCATGTTAGTAGGGGACAGTTAGTGTAGTGCACGCGCTTTCAAGTAGGCGTGTACATTTGTCATTTAGCATTTCACTGTCATACCTTTAGCCTGCTTCTATTCTATATTACTAGAGGCTTAATATTAACGTAGTTTCTTGAGTATTGCATTTCTTTAGTAATAACGTAACCTATAAATGTCTGAGGGAGTTTAGCCTCATAGCCTACCCCTGTTGTACACTTTCGCCGAGTTAAGGTACCTCGTTACCGTAGACGATAACTCTGTAGGGCGTTGGTGCTTTTGTTGTCTGGAGCATATAGTATTTGGGACTGGAATCGAGCGTGTCGTTGTCACTTAAGCCATTTCTGTCCTACGATCAAGAATCCCGAATATGTATTGCCGATCCAGCCGTAACAATATATATATATATATATATATATATATATGGATGTGTAAATGCTTGCTCTCTTCAATTGTTAATGCTTTCTAAATTATGTTTCTGATCTGCTAAAGTTATTTGTAAGATAAAAATCAAAGGATAATAACAAGAACATTCCTAGCCTTCCTGTTTAGTTTTACAAGTTAGATCCCTTTAACTAGACTGAACAGACTATATGTAAACTGCATTGATTTATCTTCTACGTACCAACTGGGCTTAACAAATCTTTATTTATTAAAACTACACAATGCCTTTCTCTCTCTCTCTCACACACACGGTCTTGCGCCCCATATGCAGTCACCGACAATTGAATCCTGGCAGTTATTTACGTATCGAAACTAAATTAAGTATCATACTTTTTTTTTTCCGTAACAGAGGGTTTCGTAAATATATATCTAAATATGAATCTGCAATTCACTACTACTGTACACCAGTGTATTTTGTCATTTTCGCATGGCAATCGGGTATTATAGCCATGCACCCACTATATTAATGGACTATACAATATATTGGAAGTAATATATTACTAGTTCTCTATTACTAGTTCGTAAACTATAACACAATGCTGAGAAGATAACTTCCGGGTAGGTTTAATGAATACACACAGTAGTTGAAGCAATACCGACACATACAAACATCCAGTTTTCAACGCAACGTGCAATGATACAACTGAAATAGGGTCATCAAATATTAGAATCATATTTGTAATTAATTCCCACAACATTTATTATCACAGAACCCCCACATACTTTGCTGCCAGGCCACGGCCCTCTGCGGGTCCCCCAAGCATAAATAGGGAAGTGATCATCAGGTCAGGTGAAGGTATTGAGGGATAAGCGTTTACTACGCCACCGCGTAGCTACTTTCTACTTTTCCTATTTTTTGAAGAGTGTAGAGAGGGGAGAAGGGGTGTTGGAGAGAAAGGAAGTTGTTGGAGTGGCTTTGTTATGTGTGTTATTAGTTTGTATACGTTTTTGAGGTGTCTGCCGACTGGGTGCGAGCATGTGAAACACGCTAGGACGTACTACAACACCCACTGAATGTCCGCTTTGGCTGGGATCGAACCCAGGTCCAGCATATTCACACGTGAGCGTGCTCTCCACTCGACTGCCGCAGCTGTAGTATCCGGGATTATGGTTGTCTTGTTTACAAAAGTTGTACGCTCGTGGTTACCTTCCCATCTATTTTGACTGTTTGTGTTCTGTTATTTGCCCCCTGCTGGCAATATATATGATGATGACAATAATTCATAGGGGGGGGAGGGGGTGATGAGGGGCTTTGCCTATAATTGTATCCCACGGTAGTCAAATTAGACGAGAAGCAGGCGATACACCCGAATACTACATCCTTACCCATAAATATAAGCGTGCACCACTCCACGATTCCAGCAGCGTGCATAAATGTTAAAGATGTTCTGAAATTTGAAATGCATACAAAGAAAGCGAGAGAGAGAGGGGGGGGGGGGATAGAAAGATGTATTCTGGGTGACATACGTCCAAGCCTGTTTTTTTATATCAAACATCAAATACCAGTACAACAACTTACCTTAACCCGTTCAGTATCAGCGATGGCAGAGAGCCGTCAGTAGATAAATCACTCCCAAGTCCAAGCGACGGCTGCCAGCCATCAGTAATATACGATCCTTGTAATTGCCAGTATCAGGCAGTACCTGGTACCACAACATTTGAGCACTGCTCAAAGACCTTGGCAACACTTCTCAGCTTATATCCAATCTCCCACATGCTGGGAGAGGCAGTATTCCTCCATCTGTTGAGGTGGGAGGTTGTTATATCTTGCCTCTGAAGCCATTTTGGCCACATTGCTCGGGACTGGGGGGTACGTTTATGCTAGTACCCTATGGTACATTAGGGGTTAAGAGCTCCACTTGTCTTGCCATCCCACCCACCTCGTCCGCTCGTCCACCAGATGGCCTCATAAACGATCACACACAAAATAAATCAATACAAACATTGGGCTAGTTTAAGTCACCGCGCTGAGAGAAAGAATGAGAGAGAATGGAGTCAGAACCAGTGAAGGTCACTATTGTGCTACAATTATAACACAATATCGTTAATTGTGTCCTACTTGTTTTAGTTTCGCAAACTACAAAGGCATTTTTCTCACAATCTACTCACAAAGGACTATCGGCATTTTCAATAAAAGGAACAAATCACTTATGAAATATATTTTAAAAGAACATATACCACCGAACATAAATACTACGAGATGCTCCCTTAACCAATACATTTTCACTGAAGTCTAAATCCAATGAATCATATAGGTCAGGCTTTTAATTGCAAATATTTTGACAACCCCTCTTCATAAAGTATAATGAGACTCGGCTTGCAAAAAAAAAAAAAAAAAAAAAATCTGCGACTTGCTCTGTTTGAACGTATCTGTATAAATGCAGTCATATCAAGATAATGTGTATATGAAAGTAAGCTTAAGTTTCCTTTCGATTGGTATTACAGGAAACAAATATTATACGTCTGGCAACAAGACTCAGTCAGCTGTTCTATATGTTAATTCGCCCTCCACCTCCTCCGTTATGCTTTCTTCCTCTCCCTCCCTTATCCTCGCTCTATCACCACCATCTTTCTCGTCTACCCTCCATTCTATATTTCCAATGTCCTCTTCTTCTCACCATCATCGTATCCTCCACCTCCTTGTCATTTCTCTCTCATCCTTTTCCCAACCTAGTATCTTCTCCCTTGTTCCCTTCCTCCCGCTCCCTTATACTGCCTCTAGGGCCCTCCTTTCCATATCTCCTTCATTTTACTTTCACTGCCCTCCCCTCCCCAACATCGCCGTATCCTAGTCCTCCTTCCCATGCCTTTATATCCTTCTCTTCCTCCTCTTCCACCTTACCATCTCATTCCCAACCTTCTCGAGTGTCTCTACTCTCTTCCCCTCCCACCTCTCCGTCACCTTCGTACCATTCCTCATTACAATTTGCCTCTGTTTTATCTTACTCTCTCATATACTACTCCTCTCCTCCCTCGCCTTCTTTCTTTATTCTACTAAATCTCCTATGTCCTACCTTCACTATTCTTCCTCGGCAAGTATAACCGTTGCATACTTCACTGCCACGTACAGGTATTTGCCAGTCAGTAATTTAGTCATCCATTCCCCCTACCCTCTTATCCTTCTATCTTAAATCTCCCATTAGCACCCCCCCCCCCTCCCTTCTGTTATCTACCTTTCTCTCCCATTATTCACTTTGTTTCAACCTCTCCCTTTTAACATGCTTCCCAACCCCAACTTCCATCTAATTCTAACGTCTTTTCCATCCGTTATATCAGTGACCATCACACACATTATGATTGTCTGTTTGTATCTTCCTCACTTTCGCGCTCCATCTTAATGTTTATCCCTGGCCTCTTCCTCATACTTCATAGGTGGACTATGAATAACCTTGATGCCCTATATAAGTTACAAGCTACTGACATGTTGTAGTGTATAGGGAAAGCAATATATTAACCACAAGAAAGACTGTTCGTGAGTAAGAGGTTAATGAGAAATTACAACATTGAATAACATAAAATTCCCTGCACATACCTTAATTAAATACAAACATATTTTGGTATTTCCAGCACATACAATTATGAGACCGAAAACGATTGTCGGTAATTTTTTGAAAACTTTGGATCACCCAAGGGTTATTGTAAGCTAATGGTAATTTGCGATTTTAGGCACATGAATCTGAATTTGTATGTGAATATTTTGAAGTGTCTCATTTTACTCAAATGCCAGTATTCGGTTAGTGAGGTATGTAAAGTATTTATGTTTTCTTTTTTGCTTAATAGTAGGTAAGTGTGACTTTAGGATTACCGGTGTTTTAGGCTAAATTTGATAAGTTTAAATAATATATCAGTATTGGTTTAGCAAACACTTGGTTGGGGGTTTTCTTTGATTTTAGTAGGAAATTAGTCTTTGTATACTGTACAATACAAGGCAACTTCGATTAGCTTAGACAGGAGGATTTTCCTGTAAACTTTAAGTATTCTGAAATATGAAAATACTAAACTAAATATATATTATTATGTTCCTTCCAACAACCAACTATACTCCTAAAATCGATTAATGAAATTTACAAACACATGTGGCAGTCCGTGGATTCGAATCCAGGATGCTCACACCGAAAATCAACACCTTATGCATCGCACCACGAAGACAGTTAAAGAATGGTGGACACTGCCTACGATTTATTATGCAACTTCGAATCCTGCATATCAATCTAAGCATGTACACACATCCCAACTGCAACTCACGTAGGCTATGCATATGTGAATGGAAAGAGCAATTAATTGGGCCTTAACCACTAGGGAAGTCCTCTCGATAAATTACCCCTGAACCAATATAAATTATTATGTTCCTTCCAACAACCAACTATACTCCTAAAATCGATTAATGAAATTTACAAACACATGTGGCAGTCCGTGGATTCGAATCCAGGATGCTCACACCGAAAATCAACACCTTATGCATCGCACCACGAAGACAGTTAAAGAATGGTGGACACTGCCTACGATTTATTATGCAACGTCGAATCCTGCATATCAATCTAAGCATGTACACACATCCCAACTGCAACTCACGTAGGCTATGCATATGTGAATGGAAAGAGCAATTAATGGGGCCTTAACCACTAGGGAAGTCCTCTCGATAAATTACCCCTGAACCAATATAAATTATTATGTTCCTTCCAACAACCAACTATACTCCTAAAATCGATTAATGAAATTTACAAACACATGTGGCAGTCCGTGGATTCGAATCCAGGATGCTCACACCGAAAATCAACACCTTATGCATCGCACCACGAAGACAGTTAAAGAATGGTGGACACTGCCTACGATTTAGTATGCAACTTCGAATCCTGCATATCAATCTAAGCATGTACACACATCCCAACTGCAACTCACGTAGGCTATGCATATGTGAATGGAAAGAGCAATTAATGGGGCCTTAACCACTAGGGAAGTCCTCTCGATAAATTACCCCTGAACCAATATAAATTATTATGTTCCTTCCAACAACCAACTATACTCCTAAAATCGATTAATGAAATTTACAAACACATGTGGCAGTCCGTGGATTCGAATCCAGGATGCTCACACCGAAAATCAACACCTTATGCATCGCACCACGAAGACAGTTAAAGAATGGTGGACACTGCCTACGATTTATTATGCAACTTCGAATCCTGCATATCAATCTAAGCATGTACACATATCCCAACTGCAACTCACGTAGGCTATGCATATGTGAATGGAAAGAGCAATTAATGGGGCCTTAACCACTAGGGAAGTCCTCTCGATAAATTACCCCTGAACCAATATAAATTATTATGTTCCTTCCAACAACCAACTATACTCCTAAAATCGATTAATGAAATTTACAAACACATGTGGCAGTCCGTGGATTCGAATCCAGGATGCTCACACCGAAAATCAACACCTTATGCATCGCACCACGAAGACAGTTAAAGAATGGTGGACACTGCCTACGATTTATTATGCAACTTCGAATCCTGCATATCAATCTAAGCATGTACACACATCCCAACTGCAACTCACGTAGGCTATGCATATGTGAATGGAAAGAGCAATTAATGGGGCCTTAACCACTAGGGAAGTCCTCTCGATAAATTACCCCTGAACCAATATAAATTATTATGTTCCTTCCAACAACCAACTATACTCCTAAAATCGATTAATGAAATTTACAAACACATGTGGCAGTCCGTGGATTCGAATCCAGGATGCTCACACCGAAAATCAACACCTTATGCATCGCACCACGAAGACAGTTAAAGAATGGTGGACACTGCCTACGATTTATTATGCAACTTCGAATCCTGCATATCAATCTAAGCATGTACACACATCCCAACTGCAACTCACGTAGGCTATGCATATGTGAATGGAAAGAGCAATTAATGGGGCCTTAACCACTAGGGAAGTCCTCTCGATAAATTACCCCTGAACCAATATAAATTATTATGTTCCTTCCAACAACCAACTATACTCCTAAAATCGATTAATGAAATTTACAAACACATGTGGCAGTCCGTGGATTCGAATCCAGGATGCTCACACCGAAAATCAACACCTTATGCATCGCACCACGAAGACAGTTAAAGAATGGTGGACACTGCCTACGATTTATTATGCAACTTCGAATCCTGCATATCAATCTAAGCATGTACACACATCCCAACTGCAACTCACGTAGGCTATGCATATGTGAATGGAAAGAGCAATTAATGGGGCCTTAACCACTAGGGAAGTCCTCTCGATAAATTACCCCTGAACCAATATAAATTATTATGTTCCTTCCAACAACCAACTATACTCCTAAAATCGATTAATGAAATTTACAAACACATGTGGCAGTCCGTGGATTCGAATCCAGGATGCTCACACCGAAAATCAACACCTTATGCATCGCACCACGAAGACAGTTAAAGAATGGTGGACACTGCCTACGATTTATTATGCAACTTCGAATCCTGCATATCAATCTAAGCATGTACACACATCCCAACTGCAACTCACGTAGGCTATGCATATGTGAATGGAAAGAGCAATTAATGGGGCCTTAACCACTAGGGAAGTCCTCTCGATAAATTACTCCCTGAACCAATATAAATTATTATGTTCCTTCCAACAACCAACTATACTCCTAAAATCGATTAATGAAATTTACAAACACATGTGGCAGTCCGTGGATTCGAATCCAGGATGCTCACACCGAAAATCAACACCTTATGCATCGCACCACGAAGACAGTTAAAGAATGGTGGACACTGCCTACGATTTATTATGCAACTTCGAATCCTGCATATCAATCTAAGCATGTACACACATCCCAACTGCAACTCACGTAGGCTATGCATATGTGAATGGAAAGAGCAATTAATGGGGCCTTAACCACTAGGGAAGTCCTCTCGATAAATTACTCCTGAACCAATATAAATTATTATGTTCCTTCCAACAACCAACTATACTCCTAAAATCGATTAATGAAATTTACAAACACATGTGGCAGTCCGTGGATTCGAATCCAGGATGCTCACACCGAAAATCAACACCTTATGCATCGCACCACGAAGACAGTTAAAGAATGGTGGACACTGCCTACGATTTATTATGCAAGCTTCGAATCCTGCATATCAATCTAAGCATGTACACACATCCCAACTGCAACTCACGTAGGCTATGCATATGTGAATGGAAAGAGCAATTAATGGGGCCTTAACCACTAGGGAAGTCCTCTCGATAAATTACCCCTGAACCAATATAAATTATTATGTTCCTTCCAACAACCAACTATACTCCTAAAATCGATTAATGAAATTTACAAACACATGTGGCAGTCCGTGGATTCGAATCCAGGATGCTCACACCGAAAATCAACACCTTATGCATCGCACCACGAAGACAGTTAAAGAATGGTGGACACTGCCTACGATTTATTATGCAGCTTCGAATCCTGCATATCAATCTAAGCATGTACACACATCCCAACTGCAACTCACGTAGGCTATGCATATGTGAATGGAAAGAGCAATTAATGGGGCCTTAACCACTAGGAAAGTCCTCTCGATAAATTACCCCTGAACCAATATAAATTATTATGTTCCTTCCAACAACCAACTATACTCCTAAAATCGATTAATGAAATTTACAAACACATGTGGCAGTCCGTGGATTCGAATCCAGGATGCTCACACCGAAAATCAACACCTTATGCATCGCACCACGAAGACAGTTAAAGAA
The DNA here is from genome assembly GCA_037953745.1 of Lithodes maja. Classification (NCBI taxonomy): domain Eukaryota; kingdom Metazoa; phylum Arthropoda; class Malacostraca; order Decapoda; family Lithodidae; genus Lithodes; species Lithodes maja. The sequence goes on from JBAKBP010032347.1 coordinate 13,710, forward strand.
TGGTGGACACTGCCTACGATTTATTATGCAGCTTCGAATCCTGCATATCAATCTAAGCATGTACACACATCCCAACTGCAACTCACGTAGGCTATGCATATGTGAATGGAAAGAGCAATTAATGGGGCCTTAACCACTAGGAAAGTCCTCTCGATAAATTACCCCTGAACCAATATAAATTATTATGTTCCTTCCAACAACCAACTATACTCCTAAAATCGATTAATGAAATTTACAAACACATGTGGCAGTCCGTGGATTCGAATCCAGGATGCTCACACCGAAAATCAACACCTTATGCATCGCACCACGAAGACAGTTAAAGAATGGTGGACACTGCCTACGATTTATTATGCAGCTTCGAATCCTGCATATCAATCTAAGCATGTACACACATCCCAACTGCAACTCACGTAGGCTATGCATATGTGAATGGAAAGAGCAATTAATGGGGCCTTAACCACTAGGGAAGTCCTCTCGATAAATTACTCCTGAACCAATATAAATTATTATGTTCCTTCCAACAACCAACTATACTCCTAAAATCGATTAATGAAATTTACAAACACATGTGGCAGTCCGTGGATTCGAATCCAGGATGCTCACACCGAAAATCAACACCTTATGCATCGCACCACGAAGACAGTTAAAGAATGGTGGACACTGCCTACGATTTATTATGCAACTTCGAATCCTGCATATCAATCTAAGCATGTACACACATCCCAACTGCAACTCACGTAGGCTATGCATATGTGAATGGAAAGAGCAATTAATGGGGCCTTAACCACTAGGGAAGTCCTCTCGATAAATTACCCCTGAACCAATATAAATTATTATGTTCCTTCCAACAACCAACTATACTCCTAAAATCGATTAATGAAATTTACAAACACATGTGGCAGTCCGTGGATTCGAATCCAGGATGCTCACACCGAAAATCAACACCTTATGCATCGCACCACGAAGACAGTTAAAGAATGGTGGACACTGCCTACGATTTATTATGCAGCTTCGAATCCTGCATATCAATCTAAGCATGTACACACATCCCAACTGCAACTCACGTAGGCTATGCATATGTGAATGGAAAGAGCAATTAATGGGCCTTAACCACTAGGGAAGTCCTCTCGATAAATTACCCCTGAACCAATATAAATTATTATGTTCCTTCCAACAACCAACTATACTCCTAAAATCGATTAATGAAATTTACAAACACATGTGGCAGTCCGTGGATGATTCGAATCCAGGATGCTCACACCGAAAATCAACACCTTATGCATCGCACCACGAAGACAGTTAAAGAATGGTGGACACTGCCTACGATTTATTATGCAACTTCGAATCCTGCATATCAATCTAAGCATGTACACACATCCCAACTGCAACTCACGTAGGCTATGCATATGTGAATGGAAAGAGCAATTAATGGGGCCTTAACCACTAGGGAAGTCCTCTCGATAAATTACCCCTGAACCAATATAAATTATTATGTTCCTTCCAACAACCAACTATACTCCTAAAATCGATTAATGAAATTTACAAACACATGTGGCAGTCCGTGGATTCGAATCCAGGATGCTCACACCGAAAATCAACATCTTATGCATCGCACCACGAAGACAGTTAAAGAATGGTGGACACTGCCTACGATTTATTATGCAACTTCGAATCCTGCATATCAATCTAAGCATGTACACACATCCCAACTGCAACTCACGTAGGCTATGCATATGTGAATGGAAAGAGCAATTAATGGGGCCTTAACCACTAGGGAAGTCCTCTCGATAAATTACCCCTGAACCAATATAAATTATTATGTTCCTTCCAACAACCAACTATACTCCTAAAATCGATTAATGAAATTTACAAACACATGTGGCAGTCCGTGGATTCGAATCCAGGATGCTCACACCGAAAATCAACACCTTATGCATCGCACCACGAAGACAGTTAAAGAATGGTGGACACTGCCTACGATTTATTATGCAACTTCGAATCCTGCATATCAATCTAAGCATGTACACACATCCCAACTGCAACTCACGTAGGCTATGCATATGTGAATGGAAAGAGCAATTAATGGGGCCTTAACCACTAGGGAAGTCCTCTCGATAAATTACCCCTGAACCAATATAAATTATTATGTTCCTTCCAACAACCAACTATACTCCTAAAATCGATTAATGAAATTTACAAACACATGTGGCAGTCCGTGGATTCGAATCCAGGATGCTCACACCGAAAATCAACACCTTATGCATCGCACCACGAAGACAGTTAAAGAATGGTGGACACTGCCTACGATTTATTATGCAACTTCGAATCCTGCATATCAATCTAAGCATGTACACACATCCCAACTGCAACTCACGTAGGCTATGCATATGTGAATGGAAAGAGCAATTAATGGGGCCTTAACCACTAGGGAAGTCCTCTCGATAAATTACCCCTGAACCAATATAAATTATTATGTTCCTTCCAACAACCAACTATACTCCTAAAATCGATTAATGAAATTTACAAACACATGTGGCAGTCCGTGGATTCGAATCCAGGATGCTCACACCGAAAATCAACACCTTATGCATCGCACCACGAAGACAGTTAAAGAATGGTGGACACTGCCTACGATTTATTATGCAACTTCGAATCCTGCATATCAATCTAAGCATGTACACACATCCCAACTGCAACTCACGTAGGCTATGCATATGTGAATGGAAAGAGCAATTAATGGGGCCTTAACCACTAGGGAAGTCCTCTCGATAAATTACCCCTGAACCAATATAAATTATTATGTTCCTTCCAACAACCAACTATACTCCTAAAATCGATTAATGAAATTTACAAACACATGTGGCAGTCCGTGGATTCGAATCCAGGATGCTCACACCGAAAATCAACACCTTATGCATCGCACCACGAAGACAGTTAAAGAATGGTGGACACTGCCTACGATTTATTATGCAACTTCGAATCCTGCATATCAATCTAAGCATGCACACACATCCCAACTGCAACTCACGTAGGCTATGCATATGTGAATAGAAAGAGCAATTAATGGGGCCTTAACCACTAGGGAAGTCCTCTCGATAAATTACCCCTGAACCAATATAAATTATTATGTTCCTTCCAACAACCAACTATACTCCTAAAATCGATTAATGAAATTTACAAACACATGTGGCAGTCCGTGGATTCGAATCCAGGATGCTCACACCGAAAATCAACACCTTATGCATCGCACCACGAAGACAGTTAAAGAATGGTGGACACTGCCTACGATTTATTATGCAACTTCGAATCCTGCATATCAATCTAAGCATGTACACACATCGAGTAATACTGCAGAGTAATGTAGCTTATATTAACACTTAATCACTTTATGGAAGGTGTAAGGAGACCCTCTGTGTGTGATATTTGGGTTGCTACTAACTGCTCTCAGCAGCTCTCACTAGGGCACTTGACTGAAAATCAGTGTCACAGCATAGTGTGACTCCGGCCCAATACTAGCAATATCACTATGAGTTCCCGGATCACCACAGGGTTCATGGGAACATTGCTAGCCATAACAAGGCAGATGTTGTTAAACAACTGACTTGGCGTGCATTCTCTATAGGGAGAATTACACACACAAATATTGCAGTATATCAATGTAGGCTATTAACCCCCCCCCCCCCCCCCGAGACATATTATATTAACTTACGTACAGGTTGGCAGACCGCCCGGTATTTCCCCCACAACAGTCTTTCTCACACTGAGGGACCGTTAGGAGTCAGAGGAATTTTGAATTGACATCAATCGACAGATTATGATCTAACTTACCTAACTTACTGAGCTCAAAATGACGCAGAAGCGTCATATAGCTTATTATTGAGCTATTTCACTAGCTTCATATGACGCGATAGTGTCATTTGATAGTTCTGGGCGGAACCGTCATATGACACGGTAGCGTCATATGTGACAGAGGGGGTTAAGTTATATGAAGTATCATTAGACTTTATTATTATATACCTTATAATAGTATTGTATTGATTATATGTATGCTATGTGTGCATCACTACTATATGGGCTGCTACACTGCTCGGCCACGTCAGCTGAGGCCCACCAAAGCAAAATAAAGGTAAGTACATAATATCTATAGCCATTTATATCAATCCCCAGAACCTATGATAACCCTGTTCCCAGTGTGACGCATGTCGAGTATGAGCATGCTGTACAGAACGCCCAGTCAGGCCCCACTCTCGCTAGGATCGTCAGGGCAGGAACTTTGGCTGTAGTCTGTGTAGAGTTTCCTAACTTAGTTTATGTGAGCCGTTGTACTATAAGTATTATAAATATGTATTTTGTTTTCATCTGAGTCAACGAGTTCTATTTTATATCATTAGTTATAAGTATTGTGTGTGGGACTTATATGTAATGATGAGAGGAGAGAGAGAGAGATATTACGTAACGGGGACCAGTGAGTGCGCCACGCGGGCAGATAGGCCTAATTCCCTCCTCCCTCCTCCCTTCCTCCCTTTCAGCGCGTGGGAAGCTCTTTGTCGATCCCAGATTGAGAGAGAATATGACGTCATGATTGCCAGTGGGCGGTCCTTAAGTAGTTTGAGATATGCCGCTAGAGGGCCGAGTATAAAAAGAGAGGTTCTTGCCACCATTTCTTCAGAACTCATCAGGCAAAGCGACTTCTCATATCCCTTGCAACTATCCATATTCTTCCGACTGATGTGAACTTTCTCTACTCTCTGAACAGCCTATCTTCTTCTCTTCTCGTCCCTGTTTAACCTCCATGACCCCTTTGGTGCAGATTTAGTCAGCCAAAGTATTATCGCTTGAGTTCTCACGAGATAAGTGCCTGTTAGATAGCCTATTTTTGGAAGGGTTAACTAGAATAGGATTGATTGATGTTTGTTGCACTCGTATATGCATTTCCCTGTGTGCGATTATTCATGTTCCTGTTTTCTGCTGGTTTAGGCAATGCTAGACTGGGATAGGGTTTCTGAGTTGTGATTTCCTATGAGTACTAGGTTGCGGTTGAACCAGTACAATTGCAACGGAGACGTGGAACGCCTAGGTGGTCTTTCTGACTGTGTACCGTGGGAGTTTAGCACTGTGTTGCGAGTGAGGGCTTTTGCCTGTGCCACCCAACACTGTGCTATCTCATTTGCTTGACTTTGAGAGGATCGCCAGGAGAGAACCAGATACTAGTGATCTGGATCTCTCAAGAGAGCATCCCGTCAATTACCGTAATTTGGCCGCACAGTCTTAAGGACCTCGCTAGGCTACGAGCCGCTTGCTCAGCCATTGTCTCTTAACCTTAGATATCCCAGCTAGACTTTGCTCGACCAGCAGATACAGCATAGTATTGAAGCTTCTCCTTATGTATATTATTGTTTAAGCACTATTGATTTCATGTGTGGCACGCTTAGCTGCTTCAGAGATTAGTGGCCCACGAGCACAATCTTAGTAGGCTATTGCCAGTGCATTGTCGGAGTACTTCTTCTTAATGTTTGCCATATCCTATTGCTTATTCTTATAATTCTTCTTATGTCAATTTAAAGCCTTTAATTACCAGTGAGTTATTCATTAAATTGCTGTTCAAAATCCGATACTTACTTCTTATGAGTATTCGAGAAGCATCTAACTTATCAGAAGATTCCTTGCTTGATGCTCGAGGACTATTGTTTAACGTAACGTAATAGTGCCGATCCGAAGTAGAGGGTGGAGGACTTCTTAAGTTCTTAGTTCAAGGGTGGATTACTTCGGCTTCGGCCAACACTATTCTTTAGTGTTGTAGTACTTTCTTCTTTGTTTGATTGTTGACCAGACTAGATAACTCCCGTCTTGTTATTAGTCTGTTGTGTGAAACGCTAGTACCGAGTTCTTGTATACCCCGTTATAGCAGATAGAACTCTGGAGGGTAGTGGCGTTTTTTGTTCGGCTGGCAGTACTCTGGGGTTGGGATCGTGTGTTTCCGTTGTGGCAGCGAGCCATACTCGAGTCCTGTGTAAGAGCCCTAGTGTACCCGAGTGCCCGGTCGTAACAAATGGCGACCTTGCTTAGGATTTTGTGAACAGTATAATTTTTGCAGAGTTGTACAACATTTGTTTGTTCGTACTTTAGCGTGCATATTGAAGAATATTTTTTTTTGTAAGGCAATTAGGAGAGCATTTAAGAGACTCCAGTTAATTTAGTAATTAGTGCTTGCATAAGGGAGTTTAACACTTTTGTCTCGAGAATTTTTTGGTGAACTTCAGTATGTCGGGCCCTAGTACTGACGAGGAGCGAGAGATGCTAAGTGAGGAGGTGCCGTTAGTAACTAGTGAGGAGGATGCTAGACTTTTTGTGAGTAAGCGGTACCACGTGACGGAGGAGAGGCTGACTGGGGTGAATGTTTATGGCTTGCACCTGATAGCCAAGGTTTTGGGTCTATCCAATGTGGGAGGGATGTCCAAGGGGGAGCTGATTTCCTGGGTGTTGCGTGGGCGACATGGGGTTTCGGAGGAGAGGGCGTTTGGGGGGGTTCCTCCCCAGATCCCCTCTCACTCGACTCCCACAGTGCCGTCCACTCAGTTGCCGGAGGTTAGCACTCTCCCACAGAGGGATGAGAATTGGAAGATTGGAGTGCCCTCGGGCGGTGCGTATGGTGGTTCCCCAGTTCTTGCCCCCCCTCCTTCAGTAGTGGCAGCTCCCTCTTCCGGCCTGTCTCCTGAGATGATATTTAAACTCGAGCTTGCTAAAATGGAGAATGAGGCTAGGAAGCAGGAGATGGAGAATGAGTCTAGGAGGTATGCAATCGAGGCTGAGTCTAGGAAGTATGCGATTGAGGCTGAGACTAGGAAGCAGGAGAATGAGACTAGGAAGCAGGAGAATGAGACTAGGAAGCAGGAGAAGGAGATTGAGGCTGAGATTAGGAGGCACGAGGCTGAGCTTAGGTACGACTCAGAGAAATATTGTGCTCAAATAGATTTAGATAAGACTCGTGCAGAGTCGACAGGGATTCGGATGGGCCGTGAGGGCCAAGTAAGAGAACAGTCCTTGTCCCACTTAGTCAAGTTGGTGCCGGCATTTAGTGAAACTGAAGTCACAGAATTTTTTAATCGTTTTGAGAAGAAGTGTAGGGAGCATAATTGGCCTGAAGAGAAGTGGGCAGCTCTGGTCTCCTCAAGACTTACGGGTAAGGGTCTGAAGGCTTATGATGCACTGCCTTTAGAGTCTTGCATTGACTACCCAGAATTGAAGAGAGCTGTCCTACGGGCATACGAGTTGCAACCAGAAACATATCGATTGAAGTTTCGGGGTGTTACAAAGACTAGGGAGGCGACCTTTCTTGAACATGCCCGGGACTTAAAAGATGCACTTACAAACTGGACACGTTCTGAGAAAGCTGAGACAGCCGAACAGTTGACTGAGCTGTTTCTGCTCGAGCAGTTTTATAAGTGTACAGGTGCAGAAATGACTTTAACTATTAAAGAAAAGAATCCAAAAACTCTACAGGAGGCAGCTGAGATGGCTGACCTCCGGCTATCATTAATTCGTGGGTGCGGGTCTGCCCAGCGTAGTGAGGCAGGTAACAAGGGGCGTGACGCCCCACCCCCCCGAGTTAGTAATATATCTTATGCAAACAAGTACAAGAGTTATGATACCAAGACTGACCACAAGACTAGCACCGTCCCATTTAAGAAGGGGCCGGGCCCTTCCCAGTACCAAGGGAAGCCCAAAGGGGAGTTAGAGTGTTATCAATGTCATAAAAAGGGGCACTTTGCAAGAGTCTGTCCTAGCAAACCACCTACAGCAGCTGTGTCTTTGGCCTGCAACATTGGTGTGTCTCTGAAGCCTTCTGAGTTTGCCCGGGGCAGTTCGTCAGAGGCTGAGGCACAGCCAATGCAGAAGCACCTGGGAGGCTCGAACCCTGCTCAGGATGTTTTTTGCGACCATAGAGGACGGGGTTGCGTGATGTGGGCGGGGCGCAAGCATGGAGTAGAGGTCTTGCGTGATACAGGTGCTTCCCAGACTTTGATGAAAAACTTGACTGGCTACCCTATAAATGCGGCTCGGGTGGTGGTGGTGCAGGGTATTAATGCAACTCGGTCATACCCGCTGGTGCGGTTGGAGTTGGAGGTGGATGGTGTGGCACGTGAATTGGATGTTGGGATTGTGGAGAAACTGCCAGTGGAGGGCGTCGACCTTCTTCTCGGCAACGACTTTGCAATGCCCGCTTCTGAGGTTCTACCCTTAGTCGTTGCCGAGAGGCCGGCCGACGTGAGTAGGGAAGAGCGAGAGTGGGTCGAGCGGTGCCAGGCACAACCCATGGCGTGTGCTGTCACCCGAGCTTGGGCAGCTAAAGTGTCACAGCCTAGTCCTCCGTCTTCAGACCAGCAGAGGAACGATCAACAGGAGGAGGCTAAAGCTGGAGTTGGTTTTAAGAGTTTTGACTCGGCGGCTCTCCTGGGTGATTCAGTATTAGCACCATTACTTAGTTCTGGAGTAGCCCCTGGGCCTGTCATCGAGAGTGACGAGGCTGGGCATGACGAGTCTCCACGACAGCAACGTTATGAACATCGAGAGAGACAGAGGGAGCAGCTCAGTATCGGGGAGGGTCATGCATTGCTCCGGGAGCAGTTAGATCGCTTGGCACCCTCAGATATACGTCGGTTGCAGCTGGAGGACCCTGAGCTCCAAACGTGTGCTAATGGAGCTGTGGAGCTCGACGAGGACGGTGATGCACAGCCGGGAGATTTTTTTTATTTAGATGGCATCCTGTATCGGCGTTTTCAAGACCCTAACCGTAGCTGGAAGATGGGGTCCGGGGTAGTGGACCAGTTGATGGTGCCGCGGGAGTGCAGGGATAGCCTACTGAGTTTGGCGCATGACACACCGCTGGCAGGACATTTGGGGGTAAGAAAAACGGTGGCGGCTTTGGGGAAGTTGTTTTGGTGGCCGGGGATGAAGTCTCATGTGCAGTCCTGGATAAACTCATGTGATATTTGTCAACGGGTCGGGAAACCAAACCAAGTTATTCCTAAAGCTCCGTTGCACCCTATTCCTGTAATTGGGCCACCTTTTAGTAAGATTGTTGTTGACATGGTTGGTCCCCTCCCTCCCACAAAGGCTGGTAATAAATTTTTGTTAACCATCATGGATGTTGCCACTAGATACCCCGATGCATACCCCATGAAAAACGGCATGGCTAAGACGGTAGTCAGTAACTTGTTGTGGTACTTTTCAAGGTACGGGTACCCGGAGGAGATTCAGTCTGATCAGGGGTCCAATTTCACCTCCAATCTCTTTAAGCAAACAATGCAACAGCATGGAATACGGGCGGTGGTATCGTCAGCGTATCACCCTGAGAGCCAAGGGGTGCTTGAGCGGTGGCATGCCACCCTTAAAAGCATGCTCAGGTGTTATTGTGCTGATAACGGAAGAGATTGGGATCTTGGATTGCCGTATGTACTGTTTGCTGCTCGGGAAGTGCCTGGTGAGAGCCTGGGATTTAGTCCAAACGAGCTGATTTTTGGACACCGAGTCAGGG
>JBAKBP010032348.1:0-23245 GCA_037953745.1 Lithodes maja
CTACCTCTCGTGTAGATAGCCCAGTTATAGAGGCTCTAAATCCCGTTTTGTGTCTCCACCATACAAGACCAATTCACTTTAGTGTCCAATCTCAGAAAATAGTTTTTGAGAAATTATTATTTTGTCAATTCAATGTTAATTATCTTAGTTTTTAGGGTGATTTTAGCTGTGTTATATGTCTACCTCTCGTGTAGATAGCCCAGTTATAGAGGCTCTAAATCCCGTTTATATTATTTTGTCAATTCAATGTTAATTATCTTAGTTTTTAGGGTGATTTTAGCTCTATTATATGTCTACCTCTCGTGTAGATAGCCCAGTTATAGAGGCTCTAAATCCCGTTTTGTGTCTCCACCATACAAGACCAATTCACTTTAGTGTCCAATCTCAGAAAATAGTTTTTGAGAAATTATTATTTTGTCAATTCAATGTTAATTATCTTAGTTTTTAGGGTGATTTTAGCTGTATTATATGTCTACCTCTCGTGTAGATAGCCCAGTTATAGAGGCTCTAAATCCCGTTTATATTATTTTGTCAATTCAATGTTAATTATCTTAGTTTTTAGGGTGATTTTAGCTCTATTATATGTCTACCTCTCGTGTAGATAGCCCAGTTATAGAGGCTCTAAATCCCGTTTTGTGTCTCCACCATACAAGACCAAATCACTATAGTGTCCAATCTCAGAAAATAGTTTTTGAGAAATTATTATTTTGTCAATTCAATGTTAATTATCTTAGTTTTTAGGGTGATTTTAGCTCTATTATATGTCTACCTCTCATGTATTAAGATAGCCCAGTTATAGAGGCTCTAAATCCCGTTTTGTGTCTCCACCATACAAGACCAATTCACTTTAGTGTCCAATCTCAGAAAATAGTTTTTGAGAAATTATTATTTTGTCAATTCAATGTTAATTATCTTAGTTTTTAGGGTGATTTTAGCTGTATTATATGTCTACCTCTCATGTATTAAGATAGCCCAGTTATAGAGGCTCTAAATCCCGTTTTGTGTCTCCACCATACAAGACCAATTCACTTTAGTGTCCAATCTCAGAAAATAGTTTTTGAGAAATTATTATTTTGTCAATTCAATGTTAATTATCTTAGTTTTTAGGGTGATTTTAGCTGTATTATATGTCTACCTCTCATGTATTAAGATAGCCCAGTTATAGAGGCTCTAAATCCCGTTTATATTATTTTGTCAATTCAATGTTAATTATCTTAGTGTTTAGGGTGATTTTAGCTGTATTATATGTCTACCTCTCGTGTAGATAGCCCAGTTATAGAGGCTCTAAATCCCGTTTTGTGTCTCCACCATACAAGACCAATTCACTTTAGTGTCCAATCTCAGAAAATAGTTTTTGAGAAATTATTATTTTGTCAATTCAATGTTAATTATCTTAGTTTTTAGGGTGATTTTAGCTGTATTATATGTCTACCTCTCATGTATTAAGATAGCCCAGTTATAGAGGCTCTAAATCCCGTTTTGTGTCTCCACCATACAAGACCAATTCACTTTAGTGTCCAATCTCAGAAAATAGTTTTTGAGAAATTATTATTTTGTCAATTCAATGTTAATTATCTTAGTTTTTAGGGTGATTTTAGCTGTATTATATGTCTACCTCTCGTGTATTAAGATAGCCCAGTTATAGAGGCTCTAAATCCCGTTTTGTGTCTCCACCATACAAGACCAATTCACTTTAGTGTCCAATCTCAGAAAATAGTTTTTGAGAAATTATTATTTTGTCAATTCAATGTTAATTATCTTAGTTTTTAGGGTGATTTTAGCTCTATTATATGTCTACCTCTCGTGTAGATAGCCCAGTTATAGAGGCTCTAAATCCCGTTTATATTATTTTGTCAATTCAATGTTAATTATGTTAGTTTTTAGGGTGATTTTAGCTCTATTATATGTCTACCTCTCGTGTAGATAGCCCAGTTATAGAGGCTCTAAATCCCGTTTTGTGTCTCCACCATACAAGACCAATTCACTTTAGTGTCCAATCTCAGAAAATAGTTTTTGAGAAATTATTATTTTGTCAATTCAATGTTAATTATCTTAGTTTTTAGGGTGATTTTAGCTGTATTATATGTCTACCTCTCGTGTAGATAGCCCAGTTATAGAGGCTCTAAATCCCGTTTATATTATTTTGTCAATTCAATGTTAATTATCTTAGTTTTTAGGGTGATTTTAGCTCTATTATATGTCTACCTCTCGTGTAGATAGCCCAGTTATAGAGGCTCTAAATCCCGTTTTGTGTCTCCACCTTACAAGACCAATTCACTTTAGTGTCCAATCTCAGAAAATAGTTTTTGAGAAATTATTATTTTGTCAATTCAATGTTAATTATCTTAGTTTTTAGGGTGATTTTAGCTGTATTATATGTCTACCTCTCATGTATTAAGATAGCCCAGTTATAGAGGCTCTAAATCCCGTTTTGTGTCTCCACCATACAAGACCAATTCACTTTAGTGTCCAATCTCAGAAAATAGTTTTTGAGAAATTATTATTTTGTCAATTCAATGTTATTTATCTTAGTTTTTAGGGTGATTTTAGCTGTATTATATGTCTACCTCTCGTGTAGATAGCCCAGTTATAGAGGCTCTAAATCCCGTTTTGTGTCTCCACCATACAAGACCAATTCACTTTAGTGTCCAATCTCAGAAAATAGTTTTTGAGAAATTATTATTTTGTCAATTCAATGTTAATTATCTTAGTTTTTAGGGTGATTTTAGCTGTGTTATATGTCTACCTCTCGTGTAGATAGCCCAGTTATAGAGGCTCTAAATCCCGTTTATATTATTTTGTCAATTCAATGTTAATTATCTTAGTTTTTAGGGTGATTTTAGCTCTATTATATGTCTACCTCTCGTGTAGATAGCCCAGTTATAGAGGCTCTAAATCCCGTTTTGTGTCTCCACCATACAAGACCAATTCACTTTAGTGTCCAATCTCAGAAAATAGTTTTTGAGAAATTATTATTTTGTCAATTCAATGTTAATTATCTTAGTTTTTAGGGTGATTTTAGCTCTATTATATGTCTACCTCTCGTGTAGATAGCCCAGTTATAGAGGCTCTAAATCCCGTTTATATTATTTTGTCAATTCAATGTTAATTATCTTAGTTTTTAGGGTGATTTTAGCTCTATTATATGTCTACCTCTCGTGTAGATAGCCCAGTTATAGAGGCTCTAAATCCCGTTTTGTGTCTCCACCATACAAGACCAAATCACTTTAGTGTCCAATCTCAGAAAATAGTTTTTGAGAAATTATTATTTTGTCAATTCAATGTTAATTATCTTAGTTTTTAGGGTGATTTTAGCTGTATTATAATTATGTCTACCTCTCGTGTAGATAGCCCAGTTATAGAGGCTCTAAATCCCGTTTATATTATTTTGTCAATTCAATGTTAATTATCTTAGTTTTTAGGGTGATTTTAGCTCTATTATATGTCTACCTCTCGTGTAGATAGCCCAGTTATAGAGGCTCTAAATCCCGTTTTGTGTCTCCACCATACAAGACCAAATCACTTTAGTGTCCAATCTCAGAAAATAGTTTTTGAGAAATTATTATTTTGTCAATTCAATGTTAATTATCTTAGTTTTTAGGGTGATTTTAGCTGTATTATATGTCTACCTCTCATGTATTAAGATAGCCCAGTTATAGAGGCTCTAAATCCCGTTTTATGTCTCCACCATACAAGACCAATTCACTTTAGTGTCCAATCTCAGAAAATAGTTTTTGAGAAAATATTATTTTGTCAATTCAATGTTAATTAGCCTAGTTTTTAGGGTGATTTTAGCTCTATTATATGTCTACCTCTCATGTATTAAGATAGCCCAGTTATAGAGGCTCTAAATCCCGTTTTATGTCTCCACCATACAAGACCAAATCACTTTAGTGTCCAATCTCAGAAAATAGTTTTTGAGAAATTATTATTTTTTCAATTCAATGTTAATTATCTTAGTTCTTAGGGTGATTTTAGCTCTATTATATGTCTACCTCTCATGTATTAAGATAGCCCAGTTATAGAGGCTCTAAATCCCGTTTTGTGTCTCCACCATACAAGACCAATTCACTTTAGTGTCCAAAATCCCGTTTATATTAGTTTGTCAATTCAATGTTAATTATCTTAGTTTTTAGGGTGATTTTAGCTGTATTATATGTCTACCTCTCATGTATTAAGATAGCCCAGTTATAGAGGCTCTAAATCCCGTTTATATTATTTTGTCAATTCAATGTTAATTATCTTAGTTTTTAGGGTGATTTTAGCTGTATTATATGTCTACCTCTCATGTATTAAGATAGCCCAGTTATAGAGGCTCTAAATCCCGTTTTGTGTCTCCACCATACAAGACCAATTCACTTTAGTGTCCAATCTCAGAAAATAGTTTTTGAGAAATTATTATTTTGTCAATTCAATGTTAATTATCTTAGTTTTTAGGGTGATTTTAGCTGTATTATATGTCTACCTCTCATGTATTAAGATAGCCCAGTTATAGAGGCTCTAAATCCCGTTTATATTATTTTGTCAATTCAATGTTAATTATCTTAGTTTTTAGGGTGATTTTATCTCTATTATATGTCTACCTCTCGTGTAGATAGCCCAGTTATAGAGGCTCTAAATCCCGTTTTGTGTCTCCACCATACAAGACCAATTCACTTTAGTGTCCAATCTCAGAAAATAGTTTTTGAGAAATTATTATTTTGTCAATTCAATGTTAATTATCTTAGTTTTTAGGGTGATTTTAGCTGTATTATATGTCTACCTCTCGTGTAGATAGCCCAGTTGTAGAGGCTCTAAATCCCGTTTATATTATTTTGTCAATTCAATGTTAATTATCTTAGTTTTTAGGGTGATTTTAGCTCTATTTTATGTCTACCTCTCGTGTAGATAGCCCAGTTATAGAGGCTCTAAATCCCGTTTTGTGTCTCCACCATACAAGACCAATTCACTTTAGTGTCCAATCTCAGAAAATAGTTTTTGAGAAATTATTATTTTGTCAATTCAATGTTAATTATCTTAGTTTTTAGGGTGATTTTAGCTGTGTTATATGTCTACCTCTCGTGTAGATAGCCCAGTTATAGAGGTTCTAAATCCCGTTTATATTATTTTGTCAATTCAATGTTAATTATCTTAGTTTTTAGGGTGATTTTAGCTCTATTATATGTCTACCTCTCGTGTAGATAGCCCAGTTATAGAGGCTCTAAATCCCGTTTTGTGTCTCCACCATACAAGACCAATTCACTTTAGTGTCCAATCTCAGAAAATAGTTTTTGAGAAATTATTATTTTGTCAATTCAATGTTAATTATCTTAGTTTTTAGGGTGATTTTAGCTGTATTATATGTCTACCTCTCGTGTAGATAGCCCAGTTATAGAGGCTCTAAATCCCGTTTATATTATTTTGTCACTTCAATGTTAATTATCTTAGTTTTTAGGGTGATTTTAGCTCTATTATATATCTACCTCTCGTGTAGATAGCCCAGTTATAGAGGCTCTAAATCCCGTTTTGTGTCTCCACCATACAAGACCAAATCACTATAGTGTCCAATCTCAGAAAATAGTTTTTGAGAAATTATTATTTTGTCAATTCAATGTTAATTAGCCTAGTTTTTAGGGTGATTTTAGCTCTATTATATGTCTACCTCTCATGTATTAAGATAGCCCAGTTATAGAGGCTCTAAATCCCGTTTTATGTCTCCACCATACAAGACCAAATCACTTTAGTGTCCAATCTCAGAAAATAGTTTTTGAGAAATTATTATTTTTTCAATTCAATGTTAATTATCTTAGTTTTTAGGGTGATTTTAGCTCTATTATATGTCTACCTCTCATGTATTAAGATAGCCCAGTTATAGAGGCTCTATATCCCGTTTTGTGTCTCCACCATACAAGACCAATTCACTTTAGTGTCCAATCTCAGAAAATAGTTTTTGAGAAATTATTATTTTGTCAATTCAATGTTAATTATCTTAGTTTTTAGGGTGATTTTAGCTGTATTATATGTCTACCTCTCATGTATTAAGATAGCCCAGTTATAGAGGCTCTAAATCCCGTTTTGTGTCTCCACCATACAAGACCAATTCACTTTAGTGTCCAATCTCAGAAAATAGTTTTTGAGAAATTATTATTTTGTCAATTCAATGTTAATTATCTTAGTTTTTAGGGTGATTTTAGCTGTATTATATGTCTACCTCTCATGTATTAAGATAGCCCAGTTATAGAGGCTCTAAATCCCGTTTATATTATTTTGTCAATTCAATGTTAATTATCTTAGTGTTTAGGGTGATTTTAGCTGTATTATATGTCTACCTCTCCTGTAGATAGCCCAGTTATAGAGGCTCTAAATCCCGTTTTGTGTCTCCACCATACAAGACCAATTCACTTTAGTGTCCAATCTCAGAAAATAGTTTTTGAGAAATTATTATTTTGTCAATTCAATGTTAATTATCTTAGTTTTTAGGGTGATTTTAGCTGTATTATATGTCTACCTCTCATGTATTAAGATAGCCCAGTTATAGAGGCTCTAAATCCCGTTTTGTGTCTCCACCATACAAGACCAATTCACTTTAGTGTCCAATCTCAGAAAATAGTTTTTGAGAAATTATTATTTTGTCAATTCAATGTTAATTATCTAAGTTTTTAGGGTGATTTTAGCTGTATTATATGTCTACCTCTCGTGTATTAAGATAGCCCAGTTATAGAGGCTCTAAATCCCGTTTTGTGTCTCCACCATACAAGACCAATTCACTTTAGTGTCCAATCTCAGAAAATAGTTTTTGAGAAATTATTATTTTGTCAATTCAATGTTAATTATCTTAGTTTTTAGGGTGATTTTAGCTCTATTATATGTCTACCTCTCGTGTAGATAGCCCAGTTATAGAGGCTCTAAATCCCGTTTATATTATTTTGTCAATTCAATGTTAATTATGTTAGTTTTTAGGGTGATTTTAGCTCTATTATATGTCTACCTCTCGTGTAGATAGCCCAGTTATAGAGGCTCTAAATCCCGTTTTGTGTCTCCACCATACAAGACCAATTCACTTTAGTGTCCAATCTCAGAAAATAGTTTTTGAGAAATTATTATTTTGTCAATTCAATGTTAATTATCTTAGTTTTTAGGGTGATTTTAGCTCTAGTATATGTCTACCTCTCGTGTAGATAGCCCAGTTATAGAGGCTCTAAATCCCGTTTTGTGTCTCCACCATACAAGACCAAATCACTTTAGTGTCCAATCTCAGAAAATAGTTTTTGAGAAATTATTATTTTGTCAATTCAATGTTAATTATCTTAGTTTTTAGGGTGATTTTAGCTGTATTATATGTCTACCTCTCGTGTAGATAGCCCAGTTATAGAGGCTCTAAATCCCGTTTATATTATTTTGTCAATTCAATGTTAATTATCTTAGTTTTTAGGGTGATTTTAGCTCTATTATATGTCTACCTCTCGTGTAGATAGCCCAGTTATAGAGGCTCTAAATCCCGTTTTGTGTCTCCACCATACAAGACCAAATCACTTTAGTGTCCAATCTCAGAAAATAGTTTTTGAGAAATTATTATTTTGTCAATTCAATGTTAATTATCTTAGTTTTTAGGGTGATTTTAGCTATATTATATGTCTACCTCTCATGTATTAAGATAGCCCAGTTATAGAGGCTCTAAATCCCGTTTTATGTCTCCACCATACAAGACCAATTCACTTTAGTGTCCAATCTCAGAAAATAGTTTTTGAGAAAATATTATTTTGTCAATTCAATGTTAATTAGCCTAGTTTTTAGGGTGATTTTAGCTGTATTATATGTCTACCTCTCATGTATTAAGATAGCCCAGTTATAGAGGCTCTAAATCCCGTTTTATGTCTCCACCATACAAGACCAATTCACTTTAGTGTCCAATCTCAGAAAATAGTTTTTGAGAAAATATTATTTTGTCAATTCAATGTTAATTAGCCTAGTTTTTAGGGTGATTTTAGCTCTATTATATGTCTACCTCTCATGTATTAAGATAGCCCAGTTATAGAGGCTCTAAATCCCGTTTTATGTCTCCACCATACAAGACCAAATCACTTTAGTGTCCAATCTCAGAAAATAGTTTTTGAGAAATTATTATTTTTTCAATTCAATGTTAATTATCTTAGTTTTTAGGGTGATTTTAGCTCTATTATATGTCTACCTCTCATGTATTAAGATAGCCCAGTTATAGAGGCTCTAAATCCCGTTTTGTGTCTCCACCATACAAGACCAATTCACTTTAGTGTCCAATCTCAGAAAATAGTTTTTGAGAAATTATTATTTTGTCAATTCAATGTTAATTATCTTAGTTTTTAGGGTGATTTTAGCTGTATTATATGTCTACCTCTTGTGTATTAAGATAGCCCAGTTATAGAGGCTCTAAATCCCGTTTTGTGTCTCCACCATACAAGACCAATTCACTTTAGTGTCCAATCTCAGAAAATAGTTTTTGAGAAATTATTATTTTGTCAATTCAATGTTAATTATCTTAGTTTTTAGGGTGATTTTAGCTGTGTTATATGTCTACCTCTCGTGTAGATAGCCCAGTTATAGAGGCTCTAAATCCCGTTTATATTATTTTGTCAATTCAATGTTAATTATCTTAGTTTTTAGGGTGATTTTAGCTCTATTATATGTCTACCTCTCGTGTAGATAGCCCAGTTATAGAGGCTCTAAATCCCGTTTTGTGTCTCCACCATACAAGACCAATTCACTTTCGTGTCCAATCTCAGAAAATAGTTTTTGAGAAATTATTATTTTGTCAATTCAATGTTAATTATCTTAGTTTTTAGGGTGATTTTAGCTCTATTATATGTCTACCTCTCGTGTAGATAGCCCAGTTATAGAGGCTCTAAATCCCGTTTATATTATTTTGTCAATTCAATGTTAATTATCTTAGTTTTTAGGGTGATTTTTAGCTCTATTATATGTCTACCTCTCGTGTAGATAGCCCAGTTATAGAGGCTCTAAATCCCGTTTTGTGTCTCCACCATACAAGACCAAATCACTTTAGTGTCCAATCTCAGAAAATAGTTTTTGAGAAATTATTATTTTGTCAATTCAATGTTAATTATCTTAGTTTTTAGGGTGATTTTAGCTGTATTATATGTCTACCTCTCGTGTAGATAGCCCAGTTATAGAGGCTCTAAATCCCGTTTATATTATTTTGTCAATTCAATGTTAATTATCTTAGTTTTTAGGGTGATTTTAGCTCTATTATATGTCTACCTCTCGTGTAGATAGCCCAGTTATAGAGGCTCTAAATCCCGTTTTGTGTCTCCACCATACAAGACCAAATCACTTTAGTGTCCAATCTCAGAAAATAGTTTTTGAGAAATTATTATTTTGTCAATTCAATGTTAATTATCTTAGTTTTTAGGGTGATTTTAGCTATATTATATGTCTACCTCTCATGTATTAAGATAGCCCAGTTATAGAGGCTCTAAATCCCGTTTTATGTCTCCACCATACAAGACCAATTCACTTTAGTGTCCAATCTCAGAAAATAGTTTTTGAGAAAATATTATTTTGTCAATTCAATGTTAATTAGCCTAGTTTTTAGGGTGATTTTAGCTCTATTATATGTCTACCTCTCATGTATTAAGATAGCCCAGTTATAGAGGCTCTAAATCCCGTTTTATGTCTCCACCATACAAGACCAAATCACTTTAGTGTCCAATCTCAGAAAATAGTTTTTGAGAAATTATTATTTTTTCAATTCAATGTTAATTATCTTAGTTTTTAGGGTGATTTTAGCTCTATTATATGTCTACCTCTCATGTATTAAGATAGCCCAGTTATAGAGGCTCTAAATCCCGTTTTGTGTCTCCACCATACAAGACCAATTCACTTTAGTGTCCAATCTCAGAAAATAGTTTTTGAGAAATTATTATTTTGTCAATTCAATGTTAATTATCTTAGTTTTTAGGGTGATTTTAGCTGTATTATATGTATACCTCTCATGTATTAAGATAGCCCAGTTATAGAGGCTCTAAATCCCGTTTTGTGTCTCCACCATACAAGACCAATTCACTTTAGTGTCCAATCTCAGAAAATAGTTTTTGAGAAATTATTATTTTGTCAATTCAATGTTAATTATCTTAGTTTTTAGGGTGATTTTAGCTGTATTATATGTCTACCTCTCATGTATTAAGATAGCCCAGTTATAGAGGCTCTAAATCCCGTTTATATTATTTTGTCAATTCAATGTTAATTATCTTAGTTTTTAGGGTGATTTTAGCTGTATTATATGTCTACCTCTCGTGTAGATAGCCCAGTTATAGAGGCTCTAAATCCCGTTTTGTGTCTCCACCATACAAGACCAATTCACTTTAGTGTCCAATCTCAGAAAATAGTTTTTGAGAAATTATTATTTTGTCAATTCAATGTTAATTATCTTAGTTTTTAGGGTGATTTTAGCTGTATTATATGTCTACCTCTCATGTATTAAGATAGCCCAGTTATAGAGGCTCTAAATCCCGTTTATATTATTTTGTCAATTCAATGTTAATTATCTTAGTTTTTAGGGTGATTTTAGCTGTATTATATGTCTACCTCTCGTGTAGATAGCCCAGTTATAGAGGCTCTAAATCCCGTTTTGTGTCTCCACCATACAAGACCAATTCACTTTAGTGTCCAATCTCAGAAAATAGTTTTTGAGAAATTATTATTTTGTCAATTCAATGTTAATTATCTTAGTTTTTAGGGTGATTTTAGCTGTATTATATGTCTACCTCTCATGTATTAAGATAGCCCAGTTATAGAGGCTCTAAATCCCGTTTATATTATTTTGTCAATTCAATGTTAATTATCTTAGTTTTTAGGGTGATTTTAGCTCTATTATATGTCTACCTCTCGTGTAGATAGCCCAGTTATAGAGGCTCTAAATCCCGTTTTGTGTCTCCACCATACAAGACCAATTCACTTTAGTGTCCAATCTCAGAAAATAGTTTTTGAGAAATTATTATTTTGTCAATTCAATGTTAATTATCTTAGTTTTTAGGGTGATTTTAGCTGTATTATATGTCTACCTCTCATGTATTAAGATAGCCCAGTTATAGAGGCTCTAAATCCCGTTTATATTATTTTGTCAATTCAATGTTAATTATCTTAGTTTTTAGGGTGATTTTAGCTCTATTATATGTCTACCTCTCGTGTAGATAGCCCAGTTATAGAGGCTCTAAATCCCGTTTTGTGTCTCCACCATACAAGACCAATTCACTTTAGTGTCCAATCTCAGAAAATAGTTTTTGAGAAATTATTATTTTGTCAATTCAATGTTAATTATCTTAGTTTTTAGGGTGATTTTAGCTGTGTTATATGTCTACCTCTCGTGTAGATAGCCCAGTTATAGAGGCTCTAAATCCCGTTTATATTATTTTGTCAATTCAATGTTAATTATCTTAGTTTTTAGGGTGATTTTAGCTCTATTATATGTCTACCTCTCGTGTAGATAGCCCAGTTATAGAGGCTCTAAATCCCGTTTTGTGTCTCCACCATACAAGACCAATTCACTTTAGTGTCCAATCTCAGAAAATAGTTTTTGAGAAATTATTATTTTGTCAATTCAATGTTAATTATCTTAGTTTTTAGGGTGATTTTAGCTCTATTATATGTCTACCTCTCGTGTAGATAGCCCAGTTATAGAGGCTCTAAATCCCGTTTATATTATTTTGTCAATTCAATGTTAATTATCTTAGTTTTTAGGGTGATTTTAGCTCTATTATATGTCTACCTCTCGTGTAGATAGCCCAGTTATAGAGGCTCTAAATCCCGTTTTGTGTCTCCACCATACAAGACCAAATCACTTTAGTGTCCAATCTCAGAAAATAGTTTTTGAGAAATTATTATTTTGTCAATTCAATGTTAATTATCTTAGTTTTTAGGGTGATTTTAGCTGTATTATATGTCTACCTCTCGTGTAGATAGCCCAGTTATAGAGGCTCTAAATCCCGTTTATATTATTTTGTCAATTCAATGTTAATTATCTTAGTTTTTAGGGTGATTTTAGCTCTATTATATGTCTACCTCTCGTGTAGATAGCCCAGTTATAGAGGCTCTAAATCCCGTTTTGTGTCTCCACCATACAAGACCAAATCACTTTAGTGTCCAATCTCAGAAAATAGTTTTTGAGAAATTATTATTTTGTCAATTCAATGTTAATTATCTTAGTTTTTAGGGTGATTTTAGCTGTATTATATGTCTACCTCTCATGTATTAAGATAGCCCAGTTATAGAGGCTCTAAATCCCGTTTTATGTCTCCACCATACAAGACCAATTCACTTTAGTGTCCAATCTCAGAAAATAGTTTTTGAGAAAATATTATTTTGTCAATTCAATGTTAATTAGCCTAGTTTTTAGGGTGATTTTAGCTCTATTATATGTCTACCTCTCATATATTAAGATTGCCCAGTTATAGAGGCTCTAAATCCCGTTTTATGTCTCCACCATACAAGACCAAATCACTTTAGTGTCCAATCTCAGAAAATAGCTTTTGAGAAATTATTATTTTTTCAATTCAATGTTAATTATCTTAGTTTTTAGGGTGATTTTAGCTCTATTATATGTCTACCTCTCATGTATTAAGATAGCCCAGTTATAGAGGCTCTAAATCCCGTTTTGTGTCTCCACCATACAAGACCAATTCACTTTAGTGTCCTAAATCCCGTTTATATTATTTTGTCAATTCAATGTTAATTATCTTAGTTTTTAGGGTGATTTTAGCTGTATTATATGTCTACCTCTCATGTATTAAGATAGCCCAGTTATAGAGGCTCTAAATCCCGTTTATATTATTTTGTCAATTCAATGTTAATTATCTTAGTTTTTAGGGTGATTTTAGCTGTATTATATGTCTACCTCTCATGTATTAAGATAGCCCAGTTATAGAGGCTCTAAATCCCGTTTTGTGTCTCCACCATACAAGACCAATTCACTTTAGTGTCCAATCTCAGAAAATAGTTTTTGAGAAATTATTATTTTGTCAATTCAATGTTAATTATCTTAGTTTTTAGGGTGATTTTAGCTGTATTATATGTCTACCTCTCATGTATTAAGATAGCCCAGTTATAGAGGCTCTAAATTCCGTTTATATTATTTTGTCAATTCAATGTTAATTATCTTAGTTTTTAGGGTGATTTTAGCTCTATTATATGTCTACCTCTCGTGTAGATAGCCCAGTTATAGAGGCTCTAAATCCCGTTTTGTGTCTCCACCATACAAGACCAATTCACTTTAGTGTCCAATCTCAGAAAATAGTTTTTGAGAAATTATTATTTTGTCAATTCAATGTTAATTATCTTAGTTTTTAGGGTGATTTTAGCTGTATTATATGTCTACCTCTCGTGTAGATAGCCCAGTTATAGAGGCTCTAAATCCCGTTTATATTATTTTGTCAATTCAATGTTAATTATCTTAGTTTTTAGGGTGATTTTAGCTCTATTATATGTCTACCTCTCGTGTAGATAGCCCAGTTATAGAGGCTCTAAATCCCGTTTTGTGTCTCCACCATACAAGACCAATTCACTTTAGTGTCCAATCTCAGAAAATAGTTTTTGAGAAATTATTATTTTGTCAATTCAATGTTAATTATCTTAGTTTTTAGGGTGATTTTAGCTGTGTTATATGTCTACCTCTCGTGTAGATAGCCCAGTTATAGAGGCTCTAAATCCCGTTTTTGTGTCTCCACCATACAAGACCAATTCACTTTAGTGTCCAATCTCAGAAAATAGTTTTTGAGAAATTATTATTTTGTCAATTCAATGTTAATTATCTTAGTTTTTAGGGTGATTTTAGCTGTATTATATGTCTACCTCTCGTGTAGATAGCCCAGTTATAGAGGCTCTAAATCCCGTTTTGTGTCTCCACCATACAAGACCAATTCAATTTAGTGTCCAATCTCAGAAAATAGTTTTTGAGAAATTATTATTTTGTCAATTCAATGTTAATTATCTTAGTTTTTAGGGTGATTTTAGCTCTATTATATGTCTACCTCTCGTGTAGATAGCCCAGTTATAGAGGCTCTAAATCCCGTTTTGTGTCTCCACCATACAAGACCAATTCACTTTAGTGTCCAATCTCAGAAAATAGTTTTTGAGAAATTATTATTTTGTCAATTCAATGTTAATTATCTTAGTTTTTAGGGTGATTTTAGCTCTATTATATGTCTACCTCTCGTGTAGATAGCCCAGTTATAGAGGCTCTAAATCCCGTTTTGTGTCTCCACCATACAAGACCAATTCACTTTAGTGTCCAATCTCAGAAAATAGTTTTTGAGAAATTATTATTTTGTCAATTCAATGTTAATTATCTTAGTTTTTAGGGTGATTTTAGCTCTATTATATGTCTACCTCTCGTGTAGATAGCCCAGTTATAGAGGCTCTAAATCCCGTTTTGTGTCTCCACCATACAAGACCAATTCACTTTAGTGTCCAATCTCAGAAAATAGTTTTTGAGAAATTATTATTTTGTCAATTCAATGTTAATTATCTTAGTTTTTAGGGTGATTTTAGCTCTATTATATGTCTACCTCTCGTGTAGATAGCCCAGTTATAGAGGCTCTAAATCCCGTTTTGTGTCTCCACCATACAAGACCAATTCACTTTAGTGTCCAATCTCAGAAAATAGTTTTTGAGAAATTATTATTTTGTCAATTCAATGTTAATTATCTTAGTTTTTAGGGTGATTTTAGCTCTATTATATGTCTACCTCTCGTGTAGATAGCCCAGTTATAGAGGCTCTAAATCCCGTTTTGTGTCTCCATCATACAAGACCAATTCACTTTAGTGTCCAATCTCAGAAAATAGTTTTTGAGAAATTATTATTTTGTCAATTCAATGTTAATTATCTTAGTTTTTAGGGTGATTTTAGCTCTATTATATGTCTACCTCTCGTGTAGATAGCCCAGTTATAGAGGCTCTAAATCCCGTTTTGTGTCTCCACCATACAAGACCAATTCACTTTAGTGTCCAATCTCAGAAAATAGTTTTTGAGAAATTATTATTTTGTCAATTCAATGTTAATTAGACTAGTTTTTAGGGTGATTTTAGCTCTATTATATGTCTACCTCTCGTGTAGATAGCCCAGTTATAGAGGCTCTAAATCCCGTTTATGTCTCCACCATACAAGACCAATTCACTTTAGTGTCCAATCTCAGAAAATAGTTTTTGAGAAATTATTATTTTGTCAATTCAATGTTAATTAGACTAGTTTTTAGGGTGATTTTAGCTCTATTATATGTCTACCTCTCGTGTAGATAGCCCAGTTATAGAGGCTCTAAATCCCGTTTTATGTCTCCACCATACAAGACCAATTCACTTTAGTGTCCAATCTCAGAAAATAGTTTTTGAGAAATTATTATTTTGTCAATTCAATGTTAATTAGACTAGTTTTTAGGGTGATTTTAGCTCTATTATATGTCTACCTCTCGTGTAGATAGCCCAGTTATAGAGGCTCTAAATCCCGTTTTATGTCTCCACCATACAAGACCAATTCACTTTAGTGTCCAATCTCAGAAAATAGTTTTTGAGAAATTATTATTTTGTCAATTCAATGTTAATTAGACTAGTTTTTAGGGTGATTTTAGCTCTATTATATGTCTACCTCTCGTGTAGATAGCCCAGTTATAGAGGCTCTAAATCCCGTTTTATGTCTCCACCATACAAGACCAATTCACTTTAGTGTCCAATCTCAGAAAATAGTTTTTGAGAAATTATTATTTTGTCAATTCAATGTTAATTAGACTAGTTTTTAGGGTGATTTTAGCTCTATTATATGTCTACCTCTCGTGTAGATAGCCCAGTTATAGAGGCTCTAAATCCCGTTTTATGTCTCCACCATACAAGACCAATTCACTTTAGTGTCCAATCTCAGAAAATAGTTTTTGAGAAATTATTATTTTGTCAATTCAATGTTAATTAGACTAGTTTTTAGGGTGATTTTAGCTCTATTATATGTCTACCTCTCGTGTAGATAGCCCAGTTATAGAGGCTCTAAATCCCGTTTTATGTCTCCACCATACAAGACCAATTCACTTTAGTGTCCAATCTCAGAAAATAGTTTTTGAGAAATTATTATTTTGTCAATTCAATGTTAATTAGACTAGTTTTTAGGGTGATTTTAGCTCTATTATATGTCTACCTCTCGTGTAGATAGCCCAGTTATAGAGGCTCTAAATCCCGTTTTATGTCTCCACCATACAAGACCAATTCACTTTAGTGTCCAATCTCAGAAAATAGTTTTTGAGAAATTATTATTTTGTCAATTCAATGTTAATTAGACTAGTTTTTAGGGTGATTTTAGCTCTATTATATGTCTACCTCTCGTGTAGATAGCCCAGTTATAGAGGCTCTAAATCCCGTTTTATGGCTCCACCATACAAGACCAATTCACTTTAGTGTCCAATCTCAGAAAATAGTTTTTGAGAAATTATTATTTTGTCAATTCAATGTTAATTAGACTAGTTTTTAGGGTGATTTTAGCTCTATTATATGTCTACCTCTCGTGTAGATAGCCCAGTTATAGAGGCTCTAAATCCCGTTTTATGTCTCCACCATACAAGACCAATTCACTTTAGTGTCCAATCTCAGAAAATAGTTTTTGAGAAATTATTATTTTGTCAATTCAATGTTAATTAGACTAGTTTTTAGGGTGATTTTAGCTCTATTATATGTCTACCTCTCGTGTAGATAGCCCAGTTATAGAGGCTCTAAATCCCGTTTTATGTCTCCACCATACAAGACCAATTCACTTTAGTGTCCAATCTCAGAAAATAGTTTTTGAGAAATTATTATTTTGTCAATTCAATGTTAATTAGACTAGTTTTTAGGGTGATTTTAGCTCTATTATATGTCTACCTCTCGTGTAGATAGCCCAGTTATAGAGGCTCTAAATCCCGTTTTATGTCTCCACCATACAAGACCAATTCACTTTAGTGTCCAATCTCAGAAAATATTTTTTGAGAAAATATTATTTTGTCAATTCAATGTTAATTAGACTAGTTTTTAGGGTGATTTTAGCTCTATTATATGTCTACCTCTCATGTAGATAGCCCAGTTATAGAGGCTCTAAATCCCGTTTTGTGTCTCCACCATACAAGACCAATTCACTTTAGTGTCCAATCTCAGAAAATAGTTTTTGAGAAATTATTATTTTGTCAATTCAATGTTAATTATCTTAGTTTTTAGGGTGATTTTAGCTGTATTATATGTCTACCTCTCGTGTAGATAGCCCAGTTATAGAGGCTCTAAATCCCGTTTTGTGTCTCCACCATACAAGACCAATTCACTTTAGTGTCCAATCTCAGAAAATAGTTTTTGAGAAATTATTATTTTGTCAATTCAATGTTAATTATCTTAGTTTTTAGGGTGATTTTAGCTGTATTATATGTCTACCTCTCGTGTAGATAGCCCAGTTATAGAGGCTCTAAATCCCGTTTTATGTCTCCACCATACAAGACCAAATCACTTTAGTGTCCAATCTCAGAAAATAGTTTTTGAGAAAATATTATTTTGTCAATTCAATGTTAATTATCTTAGTTTTTAGGGTGATTTTAGCTCTATTATATGTCTACCTCTCATGTATAAGATAGCCCAGTTATAGAGGCTCTAAATCCCGTTTTATGTCTCCACCATACAAGACCAATTCACTTTAGTGTCCAATCTCAGAAAATAGTTTTTGAGAAATTATTATTTTGTCAATTCAATGTTAATTATCTTAGTTTTTAGGGTGATTTTAGCTGTATTATATGTCTACCTCTCGTGTATTAAGATAGCCCAGTTATAGAGGCTCTAAATCCCGTTTTGTGTCTCCACCATACAAGACCAAATCACTTTAGTGTCCAATCTCAGAAAATAGTTTTTGAGAAATTATTATTTTGTCAATTCAATGTTAATTATCTTAGTTTTTAGGGTGATTTTAGCTCTATTATATGTCTACCTCTCATGTATTAAGATAGCCCAGTTATAGAGGCTCTAAATCCCGTTTTGTGTCTCCACCATACAAGACCAAATCACTTTAGTGTCCAATCTCAGAAAATAGTTTTTGAGAAATTATTATTTTGTCAATTCAATGTTAATTATCTTAGTTTTAGGGTGATTTTAGCTCTATTATATGTCTACCTCTCATGTATTAAGATAGCCCAGTTATAGAGGTTCTAAATCCCGTTTTGTGTCTCCACCATACAAGACCAAATCACTTTAGTGTCCAATCTCAGAAAATAGTTTTTGAGAAATTATTATTTTGTCAATTCAATGTTAATTATCTTAGTTTTTAGGGTGATTTTAGCTGTATTATATGTCTACCTCTCATGTATTAAGATAGCCCAGTTATAGAGGCTCTAAATCCCGTTTTGTGTCTCCACCATACAAGACCAAATCACTTTAGTGTCCAATCTCAGAAAATAGTTTTTGAGAAATTATTATTTTGTCAATTCAATGTTAATTATCTTAGTTTTTAGGGTGATTTTAGCTGTATTATATGTCTACCTCTCATGTATTAAGATAGCCCAGTTATAGAGGCTCTAAATCCCGTTTTATGTCTCCACCATACAAGACCAATTCACTTTAGTGTCCAATCTCAGAAAATAGTTTTTGAGAAATTATTATTTTGTCAATTCAATGTTAATTATCTTAGTTTTTAGGGTGATTTTAGCTGTATTATATGTCTACCTTTCTTGTATTAAGATAGCCCAGTTATAGAGGCTCTAAATCCCGTTTTTATGTCTCCACCATACAAGACCAATTCACTTTAGTGTCCAATCTCAGAAAATAGTTTTTGAGAAAATATTATTTTGTCAATTCAATGTTAATTATCTTAGTTTTTAGGGTGATTTTAGCTGTATTATATGTCTACCTCTCATGTATTAAGATAGCCCAGTTATAGAGGCTCTAAATCCCGTTTTTATGTCTCCACCATACAAGACCAATTCACTTTAGTGTCCAATCTCAGAAAATAGTTTTTGAGAAAATATTATTTTGTCAATTCAATGTTAATTAGCCTAGTTTTTAGGGTGATTTTAGCTCTATTATGTGTCTACCTCTCTTGTATTAAGATAGCCCAGTTATAGAGGCTCTAAATCCCGTTTTTATGTCTCCACCATACAAGACCAATTCACTTTAGTGTCCAATCTCAGAAAATAGTTTTTGAGAAAATATTATTTTGTCAATTCAATGTTAATTAGCCTAGTTTTTAGGGTGATTTTAGCTGTATTATGTGTCTACCTCTCATGTATTAAGATAGCCCAGTTATAGAGGCTCTAAATCCCGTTTTTATGTCTCCACCATACAAGACCAATTCACTTTAGTGTCCAATCTCAGAAAATAGTTTTTGAGAAAATATTATTTTGTCAATTCAATGTTAATTATCTTAGTTTTTAGGGTGATTTTAGCTGTATTATATGTCTACCTCTCATGTATTAAGATAGCCCAGTTATAGAGGCTCTAAATCCCGTTTTATGTCTCCACCATACAAGACCAATTCACTTTAGTGTCCAATCTCAGAAAATAGTTTTTGAGAAAATATTATTTTGTCAATTCAATGTTAATTAGACTAGTTTTTAGGGGATTTTAGCTGTATTATATGTCTACCTCTCATGTATTAAGATAGCCCAGTTATAGAGGCTCTAAATCCCGTTTTATGTCTCCACCATACAAGACCAAATCACTTTAGTGTCCAATCTCAGAAAATAGTTTTTGAGAAATTATTATTTTGTCAATTCAATGTTAATTAGACTAGTTTTTAGGGTGATTTTAGCTCTATTATATGTCTACCTCTCATGTATTAAGATAGCCCAGTTATAGAGGCTCTAAATCCCGTTTTATGTCTCCACCATACAAGACCAAATCACTTTAGTGTCCAATCTCAGAAAATAGTTTTTGAGAAATTATTATTTTGTCAATTCAATGTTAATTAGACTAGTTTTTAGGGTGATTTTAGCTCTATTATATGTCTACCTCTCATGTATTAAGATTGCCCAGTTATAGAGGCTCTAAATCCCGTTTTATGTCTCCACCATACAAGACCAAATCACTTTAGTGTCCAATCTCAGAAAATAGTTTTTGAGAAATTATTATTTTGTCAATTCAATGTTAATTATCTTAGTTTTTAGGGTGATTTTAGCTGTATTATATGTCTACCTCTCATGTATTAAGATAGCCCAGTTATAGAGGCTCTAAATCCCGTTTTATGTCTCCACCATACAAGACCAATTCACTTTAGTGTCCAATCTCAGAAAATAGTTTTTGAGAAAATATTATTTTGTCAATTCAATGTTAATTAGACTAGTTTTTAGGGTGATTTTAGCTGTATTATATGTCTACCTCTCATGTATTAAGATAGCCCAGTTATAGAGGCTCTAAATCCCGTTTTATGTCTCCACCATACAAGACCAATTCACTTTAGTGTCCAATCTCAGAAAATAGTTTTTGAGAAAATATTATTTTGTCAATTCAATGTTAATTAGACTAGTTTTTAGGGTGATTTTAGCTGTATTATATGTCTACCTCTCATGTATTAAGATAGCCCAGTTATAGAGGCTCTAAATCCCGTTTTATGTCTCCACCATACAAGACCAATTCACTTTAGTGTCCAATCTCAGAAAATAGTTTTTTAGAAATTATTATTTTGTCAATTCAATGTTAATTATCTTAGTTTTTAGGGTGATTTTAGCTGTATTATATGTCTACCTCTCGTGTAGATAGCCCAGTTATAGAGGCTCTAAATCCCGTTTTATGTCTCCACCATACAAGACCAATTCACTTTAGTGTCCAATCTCAGAAAATAGTTTTTGAGAAAATATTATTTTGTCAATTCAATGTTAATTAGACTAGGTTTTAGGGTGATTTTAGCTCTATTATATGTCTACCTCTCATGTATTAAGATAGCCCAGTTATAGAGGCTCTAAATCCCGTTTTATGTCTCCACCATACAAGACCAATTCACTTTAGTGTCCAATCTCAGAAAATAGTTTTTGAGAAAATTATTATTTTGTCAATTCAATGTTAATTAGACTAGTTTTTAGGGTGATTTTAGCTGTATTATATGTCTACCTCTCATGTATTAAGATAGCCCAGTTATAGAGGCTCTAAATCCCGTTTTATGTCTCCACCATACAAGACCAAATCACTTTAGTGTCCAATCTCAGAAAATAGTTTTTGAGAAATTATTATTTTGTCAATTCAATGTTAATTAGACTAGTTTTTAGGGTGAATTTAGCTGTATTATATGTCTACCTCTCATGTATTAAGATAGCCCAGTTATAGAGGCTCTAAATCCCGTTTTTATGTCTCCACCATACAAGACCAATTCACTTTAGTGTCCAATCTCAGAAAATAGTTTTTGAGAAAATTATTATTTTGTCAATTCAATGTTAATTAGACTAGTTTTTAGGGTGATTTTAGCTGTATTATATGTCTACCTCTCATGTATTAAGATAGCCCAGTTATAGAGGCTCTAAATCCCGTTTTTATGTCTCCACCATACAAGACCAATTCACTTTAGTGTCCAATCTCAGAAAATAGTTTTTGAGAAAATATTATTTTGTCAATTCAATGTTAATTAGACTAGTTTTTAGGGTGATTTTAGCTGTATTATATGTCTACCTCTCATGTATTAAGATAGCCCAGTTATAGAGGCTCTAAATCCCGTTTTTATGTCTCCACCATACAAGACCAATTCACTTTAGTGTCCAATCTCAGAAAATAGTTTTTGAGAAAATATTATTTTGTCAATTCAATGTTAATTATCTTAGTTTTTAGGGTGATTTTAGCTGTATTATATGTCTACCTCTCATGTATTAAGATAGCCCAGTTATAGAGGCTCTAAATCCCGTTTTATGTCTCCACCATACAAGACCAATTCACTTTAGTGTCCAATCTCAGAAAATAGTTTTTGAGAAAATATTATTTTGTCAATTCAATGTTAATTAGCCTAGTTTTTAGGGTGATTTTAGCTCTATTATATGTCTACCTCTCATGTATTAAGATAGCCCAGTTATAGAGGCTCTAAATCCCGTTTTATGTCTCCACCATACAAGACCAATTCACTTTAGTGTCCAATCTCAGAAAATAGTTTTTTAGAAAATATTATTTTGTCAATTCAATGTTAATTAGCCTAGTTTTTAGGGTGATTTTAGCTCTATTATGTGTCTACCTCTCTTGTATTAAGATAGCCCAGTTATAGAGGCTCTAAATCCCGTTTTTATGTCTCCACCATACAAGACCAATTCACTTTAGTGTCCAATCTCAGAAAATAGTTTTTGAGAAAATATTATTTTGTCAATTCAATGTTAATTATCTTAGTTTTTAGGGTGATTTTAGCTCTATTATGTGTCTACCTCTCTTGTATTAAGATAGCCCAGTTATAGAGGCTCTAAATCCCGTTTTTATGTCTCCACCATACAAGACCAATTCACTTTAGTGTCCAATCTCAGAAAATAGTTTTTGAGAAAATATTATTTTGTCAATTCAATGTTAATTATCTTAGTTTTTAGGGTGATTTTAGCTGTATTATGTGTCTACCTCTCATGTATTAAGATAGCCCAGTTATAGAGGCTCTAAATCCCGTTTTATGTCTCCACCATACAAGACCAATTCACTTTAGTGTCCAATCTCAGAAAATAGTTTTTGAGAAAATATTATTTTGTCAATTCAATGTTAATTATCTTAGTTTTTAGGGTGATTTTAGCTGTATTATATGTCTACCTCTCATGTATTAAGATAGCCCAGTTATAGAGGCTCTAAATCCCGTTTTATGTCTCCACCATACAAGACCAATTCACTTTAGTGTCCAATCTCAGAAAATAGTTTTTGAGAAAATATTATTTTGTTAATTCAATGTTAATTATCTTAGTTTTTAGGGTGATTTTAGCTGTATTATATGTCTACCTCTCGTGTTATTAAAGATAGCCCAGTTATAGAGGCTCTAAATCCCGTTTTATGTCTCCACCATACAAGACCAATTCACTTTAGTGTCCAATCTCAGAAAATAGTTTTTGAGAAAATATTATTTTGTCAATTCAATGTTAATTATCTTAGTTTTTAGGGTGATTTTAGCTGTATTATATGTCTACCTCTCGTGTAGATAGCCCAGTTATAGAGGCTCTAAATCCCGTTTTGTGTCTCCACCATACAAGACCAAATCACTTTAGTGTCCAATCTCAGAAAATAGTTTTTGAGAAATTATTATTTTGTCAATTCAATGTTAATTATCTTAGTTTTTAGGGTGATTTTAGCTGTATTATAT
>JBAKBP010032349.1:0-23245 GCA_037953745.1 Lithodes maja
TGTATATATATATATATATATGTATATACAAGGTGTCAAACAAAATATAAAGAATGGTAAATGTAATGGTAATGTATGTGTGTGGATATATTATATATAGCATATATATATATATATATATATATATATATATATATATATATATATATATATATATATATATGGTGTCAAACCAGAGAAATATGTGCAAATTTCCAAGCCACCCAAAGAGGTACTGCACTGGACTCGTTATTTTTTTAGAGTGGTTTCCCTAGGAGGCCTATATCCACTGTAGTGCAAAATGTAGTAGAAATTGATATGATGATGATGATGATGATGGTGATGATGATGGGTGAATGAAGGTGGGTGAATGAAGGTGGGCCCCGAACCTCGGAAGTGATGATTGAATGAATGAATGAATTATATATGGGGGGAGGGGGGTATAATGGGGGAAGAGGGGGAGGGTGTATAATGGGGGAGGGAGGGGGCATAACCTAGATAAATACATAAATACGAATGATATATATATATATATATATATATATATATATATATATATATATATATATATATATATATATATATATATATATATATATTACATCAATCTACAATTAGAAAAATAAAATAGTTATATATACAAATATATAAATGAAACAACATTTTAAATAAAATAAAATGATAGGCTTATAAATAAAATAAATAAAAAACTATAATAAATACAAATATTTATAAAATAACTATATAAATACTCGATTATGGGCCCTGCCCTTGCTCTGGACCTAGGGGGTGGTCCCATTGACACCCTGGGGAACAGGAACAATAACAAAAACAAATATATAAATGAAACAAAATTATAAATAAAATAAAATGATAGGCCTATAAATAAAATAAATAAAAAACTATAATAAATAAACAAATATATAAAATAACTATATAAATACTCGATTATGGGCCCTGCCCTTGCTCTGGACCTAGGGGGTAGTCCCATTGACACCCTGGGGAACAGGAACAATAACAAAAACAAATATATAAATGAAACAAAATTATAAATAAAATAAAAAAACCAATAAATAAAATAAAATAAAACATTACTATAATAAATAAAAATATATATAAAATAACTATATAAATACTCGATTATGGGCCCTGCCCTTGCTCTGGACCTAGGAGGTGGTCCCATTGACACCTGGGGAACAGGAACAATAACAAAAACAAATATATAAATGAAACAAAATTATAAATAAAATAAAATGATAGGCCTATAAATAAAATAAATAAAAACTATAATAAATAAAAAAATATATAAAATAACTATATAAATACTCGATTATGGGCCCTGCCCTTGCTCTGGACCTAGGGGGTAGTCCCATTGACACCCTGGGGAACAGGAACAATAACAAAAACAAATATATAAATGAAACAAAATTATAAATAAAATAAAATGATAGGCCTATAAATAAAATAAATAAAAACTATAATAAATAAAAATATATATAAAATAACTATATAAATACTCGATTATGGGCCCTGCCCTTGCTCTGGACCTAGGGGGTGGTCCCATTGACACCCTGGGGAACAGGAACAATAACAAAAACAAATATATAAATGAAACAAAATTATAAATAAAATAAAATGATAGGCCTATAAATAAAATAAATAAAAACTATAATAAATAAAAATATATATAAAATAACTATATAAATACTCGATTATGGGCCCTGCCCTTGCTCTGGACCTAGGGGGTGGTCCCATTGACACCCTGGGGAACAGGAACAATAACAAAAACAAATATATAAATGAAACAAAATTATAAATAAAATAAAATGATAGGCCTATAAATAAAATAAATAAAAACTATAATAAATAAAAAAATATATAAAATAACTATATAAATACTCGATTATGGGCCCTGCCCTTGCTCTGGACCTAGGGGGTAGTCCCATTGACACCCTGGGGAACAGGAACAATAACAAAAACAAATATATAAATGAAACAAAATTATAAATAAAATAAAATGATAGGCCTATAAATAAAATAAATAAAAACTATAATAAATACAAATATATATAAATAACTATATAAATACTCGATTATGGGCCCTGCCCTTGCTCTGGACCTAGGGGGTGGTCCCATTGACACCCTGGGGAACAGGAACAATAACAAAAACAAATATATAAATGAAACAAAATTATAAATAAAATAAAATGATAGGCCTATAAATAAAATAAATAAAAACTATAATAAATACAAATATATATAAAATAACTATATAAATACTCGATTATGGGCCCTGCCCTTGCTCTGGACCTAGGGAGTGGTCCCATTGACACCCTGGGGAACAGGAACAATAACAAAAACAAATATATAAATGAAACAAAATTATAAATAAAATAAAATGATAGGCCTATAAATAAAATAAATAAAAACTATAATAAATAAAAATATATATAAAATAACTATATAAATACTCGATTATGGGCCCTGCCCTTGCTCTGGACCTAGGGGGTGGTCCCATTGACACCCTGGGGAACAGGAACAATAACAAAAACAAATATATAAATGAAACAAAATTATAAATAAAATAAAATGATAGGCCTATAAATAAAATAAATAAAAACTATAATAAATAAAAATATATATAAAATAACTATATAAATACTCGACTATGGGCCCTGCCCTTGCTCTGGACCTAGGGGGTGGTCCCATTGACACCCTGGGGAACAGGAACAATAACAAAAACAAATATATAAATGAAACAAAATTATAAATAAAATAAAATGATAGGCCTATAAATAAAATAAATAAAAAACTATAATAAATAAAAAAATATATAAAATAACTATATAAATACTCGATTATGGGCCCTGCCCTTGCTCTGGACCTAGGGGGTAGTCCCATTGACACCCTGGGGAACAGGAACAATAACAAAAACAAATATATAAATGAAACAAAATTATAAATAAAATAAAATGATAGGCCTATAAATAAAATAAATAAAAACTATAATAAATACAAATATATATAAAATAACTATATAAATACTCGATTATGGGCCCTGCCCTTGCTCTGGACCTAGGGGGTGGTCCCATTGACACCCTGGGGAACAGGAACAATAACAAAAACAAATATATAAATGAAACAAAATTATAAATATAATGAAATGATAGGCCTATAAATAAAATAAATAAAAACTATAATAAATACAAATATATATAAAATAACTATATAAATATTCGATTATGGGCCCTGCCCTTGCTCTGGACCTAGGGGGTGGTCCCATTGACACCCTGGGGAACAGGAACAATAACAAAAACAAATATATAAATGAAACAAAATTATAAATAAAATAAAATGATAGGCCTATAACCATCTCCTCCACCACCACCACCACCACCACCACCACCATCATCTCCACCACCACCACCACCCCGACCATCACCACCACCACCATCTCCACCACCACCACCACCCCGACCATCACCACCACCACCCCGACCATCACCACCACCACCACCACCACCATCACCACCACCACCACCACCATCTCCACCACCACCACCACCACCATCTCCACCACCACCACCACCATCTCCACCACCACCACCACCATCACCACCATCTCCACCACCACCACCACCATCTCCACCACCACCACCACCACCAAAAATGTTGACTGTACTTACTCACACTGCTGAGATTCCCTCGTGGCCACCAAGCCGTATATGTAGAGTGCTTTTTGCCCATAAAAAACTTACCTCCCAAGCACTTTCCACCAATAAATTATCGAGCAAAAATGCAAGCACTTTCCACCACTAAATTATCGAGCAAAAATTCACAGGGCTGAGGGAGCATGGCGACATATGCTCGACCAGTAATGAAAGTTTTTTCACTAAGAAACACTAATACAAGGTAAGATACACTACTTGAACGGATAAATAGCAATATAATTGACTGATATTTATATGAAAGTGTTCCACAAACAAGCAAAACGTTTGGCAAAAAGCATGGCCCCTCCCTCCACCACCTTGGTCACGTAGCCTACACCAGAGAATGCTCGACCAGTAATAAAAGTGTTTTCACTATAAACACTTATACAAGTAAAATACACTACTTCAAGTGATAAATAGCAATATAATTGACTCAATATGGTATGAAAGTGATCCACAAACAAGCGAAACCATGGCCCCTCGTGGAGCCCACCTTGGTCACGTACACCAGACTAGCAAAACACTTCACTAACATGGTTTTTATACCCTAAACAAGAATAACACAATAATCCATCGATAACCCAACGATATAGCACTTCGTTTGGGTTATATTAGGGCGGTAATATCAGCCAGGCTGGGCAAAATGGAGGCCCCTTGGTTTAAAGGGCCACACACACCCACCTACTAGGCTGACTGATGGGAAGAAACTGACTCTCTCTACCACCGCGGGGCCCTCACAGGGACGCTAGGGGGTTGCTAGATTTTTCCACATGTACATCTAACTTATCGGACTTACCAGCCAAAAAACCGGCTCAATTGCGTCATAAACTTATTTTCTAGCAATATAATAAGTCCATATGACGCGATCGCGTCATATGTGTTTTTGGTTCACTCTGCCATATGACGCGATCGAGTCATATATGTCTGGGAGAGTTAAGCAAACAATGCAACAGCATGGGATACGGGCGGTGGTATCGTCAGCGTATCACCCTGAGAGCCAAGGGGTGCTTGAGCGGTGGCATGCCACCCTTAAAAGCATGCTCAGGTGTTATTGTGCTGACAACGGAAGAGATTGGGATCTTGGATTGCCGTATGTACTGTTTGCTGCTCGGGAAGTGCCTGGTGAGAGCCTGGGATTTAGTCCAAACGAGCTGATTTTTGGACACCGCGTCAGGGGCCCCCTTAATATGCTGCGGGAAATTTGGGAAGGAACTGTGCAGCCTTGTTCCTTGTTAAAGTATGTGTTTGAAAGCCGTGAGCGCATGCTTAAGAGTCTGGAGATGGCAGGTCGGAATTTAACAGGATCACAAGCTTTAATGAAGGACAGGTATGATCGCAAAGTGAAGCTCCGGAAGTTCATTGTAGGACAAGAGGTATTAATTTTG
This sequence comes from Lithodes maja, assembly GCA_037953745.1. NCBI lineage: Eukaryota > Metazoa > Arthropoda > Malacostraca > Decapoda > Lithodidae > Lithodes > Lithodes maja. Next base: position 5,075 of record JBAKBP010032349.1, read on the forward strand.
TTGCCTTTGGTTGGTAACCCCTTGTCTGCGAAGTATACTGGACCCTATAAAATTGTGGAGAAAATTTCGGACCTAGATTACCTTGTTGCCACTCCAGACCGGAGGAAAAAGAACCAGTTATGTCACGTGAACCTGATAAAAGAGTATGTGAGGCGCCCCTCTGAGCCTCTCACTGTCCCTGTGTTGGCTTGTTGCGGCCGTGGTGGAGAAGGAGAGGGGGACAGTCAAGCTTCAGAGGAGGATAGCTGGGATCACCATGTTTCAGCGGATCAGTGGGCGGGGAACTCGAGCCTAAGGGCTGACGAGGCTATAGCTCATTTGCCTGAGCCGCAGTTTGAAGCTATCCGTCAGTTGCTCGGTTCATACCCCACTGTATTTGCTGAACACCCAGGCCTCACTACTCAGGCTATGCATGATGTTGACGTGGGGGACCATCTACCCTTTAAGTCAATCCCGTACCGTGTGCCCCCCATAAAACTACCCGCTCTGAGGGATGAGTTGGAGTATATGCTCGGTAGAGGGTTGATAGAGAAAGGCACCGTTAAATGGACTTCCCCCGTAACACTGCAGCCTAAGCCAGATGGCAAGGTACGCTTCTGTATTGATTTCCGTAGGCTAAACGGTTTGACTCCAACTAACCCATATCCTCTTCCTCGGGTTGATGATAGTGTTGATAAAATTGGTAATGCTCGGTTTTTGTCTAAAGTAGATTTAGTAAAAGGTTACTGGCAAGTACCTTTGTCCGAGCGTGCTAAAGAGGTATGTGGTTTTGTGGTGGACGGGAGTACTTACCGGTGTAATGTTATGCCCTACAGACTTAAGAATGCACCAGCAACGTTTCAGAACCTGATGAATGAAATTGTCAAGGACATTCCAAATTGCACCGTATACTTGGACGATGTAATCATTTATGATGACGACTTTGAGAGCCATTGTGAGCACCTGGAGACCTTGTTCCGGAAACTTAGTGAAGCAGGTCTGGTAGTAAATTTGGCAAAGTGTGACTTCGTAAAAGCCACTGTGCAGTACCTTGGGTTTGTAGTGGGAAGGGGACAGGTGTGCCCTCCTCAGAACAAGGTACAGGCTATCAATAAATTTCCGCACCCAACCACCAAGAAGCAGATTATGAGATTCTTGGGTATGATAGGCTACTACAGACGCTTTATAAAAGGTTACTCCACGGTGTTGGCACCTCTCACAGATTTGTTATCTAAAGACAAAAAGTTTTTGTGGGCGCCTGAGTGTGAAAAGGCTTTTAATTTGGTGAAGCATTTGCTGTGTACTCACCCGATACTCAGGGCCCCAGACTTTAACAGGCCTTTTCAGCTGGCAACAGATGCTAGTGGTGTAGGGGCTGGTGCCGTCTTGCTACAGACAGACAATGAAGGTGTGGAACACCCAGTAAGTTTCTTTTCTAAGAAGTTCAATGCTGCACAAAAGAACTATTCTACAATAGAAAAGGAATTACTGGCGATTGTGCTGTCGCTCAGGCACTTCGAGGTGTATGTTCCAGCCTATGGCCCAGTCGTGGTTATCTACACTGATCATCACCCTTTGAGATTCCTAAATCAATTTCACAATCGCAATATGAGACTGACCAGGTGGTCTTTGATGTTGCAGGAGTATAACCTGGACATCCGTCATATTGCGGGATGTGACAATGTGATCGCGGATTGTTTATCGAGGGTAGATGATCAGTCGTAGGCTATCACAGGTGTATGATCCCGGAGAGATTGACACACGGGTAGCCTCCTGCTTTAGTTTGAGTAGTATTTTGCGCTTGGTGCTTGTTGGCTCGCGGTTGTAGCCCAGCGTATTGGGTCGTAAAGCAGGAGTTGAGCGTTTGGTATAGAAGAAAAAATAGGCTGCCCTTATAGTGCAGCCGGAAAAAACATATTAAAATATAAAAATCATAAAAAAACTCTTTCTTTTGTTATAGATAATTGTATAAGTTTGTCATAGCCTATAGAGTTTGAGTAGTCCACGAACTATCAAACGGCTGAGCTGCTGTCAGCTCGCTCTGGGAGCATGATATTATGTCTTTTGCTATTGTTAGGGAGGAGTTATGAAATGTGAATTTTTTTTTATAAGATGTGTTTTAGTGATAAACTCAGCGTTGTTTTAGTGCCATGCGGTCGCTGGGTGTGGGGGGTTTGATGAGGTTCTGCGTGTCAGATTTTAGCTCAGGGTTGAGCAAGTAAAATCTTGGGGAGGTGTGACGCATGCCGAGTATGAGCATGCTGTACAGAACGCTCAGTCAGACCCCACTCTCGCTAGGATCGTCAGGGCAGGAACTTTGGCTGTAGTCTGTGTAGAGTTTCCTAACTTAGTTTATGTGAGCCGTTGTACTATAAGTATTATAAATATGTATTTTGTTTTCATCTGAGTCAACGAGTTCTATTTTATATCATTAGTTATAAGTGTTTTGTGTGGGACTTATTTGTAATGATGAGAGGAGAGAGAGAGTATGTAACGGGGACCAGTGAGTGCGCCACGCGGGCAGGTAGGCCTAATTCCCTCCTCCCTCCTCCCTCTCAGTGCGTGGGAAATCCTTTGTCGATCCCAGATTGAGAGAGAATATTACGTAATGATTGCTAGTGGGCGGTCCTTAGTAGTTGGCGATATGCTCACTAGAAGGCCGAGTATAAAAAGGGAAGTCTAGCCGCATATCCCTTAGAACTCATCAGGCAGAGCGACTTCTCATATCCCTTGCAACTATCCATATTCTTCCGACTGATGTGAACTTTCTCTACTCTCTGAACAGCCTATCTTCTTCTCTTCTCGTCCCTTTTTAACCAATGACCCCTTTGGTGCAGATTTAGTCAGCCAAAGTATTATCGCTTGAGTTCTCACGAGATAAGTGCCTGTTAGATAGCCTATTTTTGGAAGGGTTAACTAGAATAGGATTGATTGATGTTTGTTGCACTCGTATATGCATTTCCCTGTGTACGATTATCCATGTTCCTGTTTTCTGCTGGTTTAGGTAATGCTAGACTGGGATAAGGTTTCGGGAGTTGTGATTTCCTATGAGTACTAGGTTTTGGTTGAACCGGTACAATTGCAACGGAGACGTGGGAAGCCTAGGTGGTCTTTCTGACTGTGTACCTTGAGAGTTTAGCACTGTGTTGCGAGTGAGGGCGTTTGCCTCTGCCACCCAACACTGTGCTATCTCGTTTGCTTGACTTTGAGAGGATCGCCAGGAGAGAACCAGATACTAGTGATCTGGATCTCTCAAGAGAGCATCCCGTCAATTAACGTAATTTGGCCGCACAGTCTTAAGGACCTCGCTAGGCTACGAGCCGCTTGCTCAGCCATTGTTTCCTAACCTTAGATATCCCAGCTAGACTTTGCTCGACCAGCAGATACAGCATAGTATTGAAGCTTCTCCTTATGTATATTATTGTTTATGCACTATTGATTTCATGTGTGGCACGCTTAGCTACTTCAGAGATTAGTGGCCCACGAGCACAATCTTAGTAGGCTATTGCCAGTGCATTGTCGGAGTACTTCTTCTTAATGTTTGCCATATCCTATTGCTTATTCTTATAATTCTTCTTATGTCAATTTAAAGCCTTTTAATTACCAGTGAGTTATTCATTAAATTGCTGTTCAAAATCCGATACTTACTTCTTATGAGTATTCGAGAAGCATCTAACTTATCAGAAGATTCCTTGCTTGATGCTCGAGGACTATTGTTTAACGTAACGTAATAGAGCCGATCCGAAGTAGAGGGTGGAGGACTTCTTAAGTTCTTAGTTCAAGGGTGGATTACTTCGGCTTCGGCCAACACTATTCTTTAGTGTTGTAGTACTTTCTTCTTTGTTTGATTGTTGACCAGACTAGATAACTCCCGTCTTGTTATTAGTCTGTTGTGTGAAACGCTAGTACCGAGTTCTTGTATACCCCGTTATAGCAGATAGAACTCTGGAGGGTAGTGGCGTTTTTTGTTCGGCTGGCAGTACTCTGGGGTTGGGATCGTGTGTTTCCGTTGTGGCAGCGAGCCATACTCGAGTCCTGTGTAAGAGCCCTAGTGTACCCGAGTGCCCGGTCGTAACAAAGCCCTTTGATCTCTTATCCATCGATGTCATGGGCCCCCTTAAATCATGCCAATCCTCCATATTAATCATAACATTCGTCAATACACACTCAAAATTTGTAATCGCGACTCGTACTAAAGAACCTTCTTCTGTCTCCTTTGTAAACGTCTTACTATCAGACGTGTTTCCCTAATATGGTTTTCCCAAGGCACTGCAGTGCGACAAAACTGCTGAATTTACCAGCCCATTATCCCAACCCACCCGTATCCCGGATCGCTTCGGAGATCGGCCCAACATTCCTGACATATTTCTAACCTCTAACCTTTCTGCTTATACTGTAAATCTTTTCTCTCCTTTGGGCTGCTATGACCATAAACTAATCTCTTTCACCTCTCCTATCTCTCTGGTACAGCCACCTGATCTTCCCAGCCGGCGGCGTCTATGGCACTTTGGCGTTGCCGACTGGGAGGCTCTTCGGCAGCACTTCTTTGATGGAATTATTTCTGCTTCCATGGCTGTGGACCCTTGGAGAGTGCTGAACGCATTACCGAGGTAATCCTCTCGTGCATGGAAGCATACATCTAATTTTCTTTCTCTCAGTCTAGCGCAATTTTTTTTGGTTTACTAACGCTTGCTCTACTGTTGTCCGCAATAAGGAGGAAGCATTCAAATGGTAAAATGGCCTTAAACTCCAGAGTCTCATACTTCCTATGTTTTTGCCCGGAATAAAGCCAAATCTGTTCTTCGCCTCGCCAAACATACTTTGGTCAATAATGAATGCACTGAACTATCCAACTCTAGCTCTTCCCAAGCCTTCTGGCATCTAGCCAAAAACCTCTCCAACACTTTTTCTTCTTCGTCTTTTCCTCCTCTTTTCCACTCTTACGGCACTACCGTCACTTCTTCCTCTGAAACAAATGAACTCTTTGCCAACACTTTTGCTAAAAACTCCACTTTGGATGATTTCGGTGCTATTCCTCCCTCTCCACTCCACTCTCTCCTACTTATGTCTAGCATCATATCTTCCAAGGATGTACTGTCCACCTTCTCTGGGCTAAATACTAAGAAGGAGTACGGACCAGACGATGTTCCTCCTATTGTACTCGAACACTGTGCTTCTGTGCTGACTCCCTGGCTAGGCAAATTCTTCTGTCTCTGTCTCTCCTCTACCATCTTCCCTTCTTGCTGGAAGTTTGTTCCAAAGAAGGGTGACCGCTCTCAACCCTGCAACTATCGTCCAATTGCTCTCATTTCTTGCATCTCTAAAGTTTTTGAAATTATTCTTACCTCAACATTTCTTAAGCATTTATCTTCCCATAACCTACTCTTAGACCACCAGTATGGCTCTACTGGTGATCTTCTTTCATATGTTACTAACTCTTAGTCATCCTTCATTTGGGACTTTGGTGCAACTTTTTCTGTTGCGCTAGACATATCGAAGGCCTTCGATAAAGTTCGGCACAAATCACTTATTTCCAAACTACCCTCCTACGGTTTTTATCCGTCCATCTGTGCCTTTGTCTCTAATTTCCTTTCTGGCCGTTCCATACCTTCGGTTGAGGACAGCCACCGTTCACTTCCTCAACCTATCAACTCCGGTGTTCCTCAGGGTTCTGTCCAATCTCCAATTCTCTTCCTATTATTCATCAACGACCTTCTCAACTGCACCTTCAGCCCCTCATATGCTGACGACTATACATTACACTATTCGACTAGCCTTCCACAACACCATACACAGCAGAAACTTCAAAAGTCACATAAGGAGGGCGTAAAACACCAATCTTCTGATCTCTCTACTACCTCTAATTGGGGCAGAGAAAACCTTGTTACTTTCAATGCTTTCAAAACTCAATTTCTCCATCTGTCTATTAGTCACCCCCTTCCAGAAAACTATGACCTACTCTTCAACAACATACAAACATAATACCTTCATCTTCTCTCAATAATCTCGGTGTCTCTTTTTATTCTGATCTCTCTTTGAAAGATCATATTAGTACCACTCTTGCTAAAACAGCTTCCCAGAAGCTGGGTGTGCTCAACCACCTCTAGGGGTTCTTTACCCCTGCGCAGCTTCTTGCTCAGTACAGGGGCACAGTACGTCCATGTATTAGTATTGTTCACACGTGTGGGTAGGATCCTTTCACACAGTACTTTTAGACAAAGTAGAAAAGAAAGCCTTCGGTCTCATTTACTCACGTCCACTCACCAATTTTCTGCAATCTCTCTCTCTTCACCGCAATGTTGCATCTATCTCACTATTCTACCGCTATTACAATTCCTTAGAGCTCTCTCAATGTATACCACCCCCTCTTTGTGGAGCACATAGCACCCGTCTCTCAATACAATCCCACCCCTACTCTGTGCAATTCTCCAATCCTAGAGTGAAACGTTATTCTCAATCTTTCTTCTATCCAACAGCTGAGCTCTAGAACTCTCTCCCAGAATCAATCTTTCCCTCTTCCTATGATTTAAATTGCTTCAAACTCCATGTGTCCAGGCATTTTGGCTCGAACGTCCCTTGATTTTGGTCTTGTCAATCTTTTAACTCTGGGGGAGGCACTCGCCACAGGCAGTTCTGCCGTTTGTGTCCCTCACTTGCATAGAAAAAAATAATGGCAATAATTGTCACGACCAATTAGGTATAAGATCTCCCACTCCTCACCTTACTGGCCGAAAAGAAATTCCATATGCGAACGAAGAAGAAGAGAACACTTGAGTTCCTGATACACCTGGGAAAGATATTCGCCACCTTGAGCTTTGATTTACAATGGAGTTAATATTGTCTCTGCTTTCAGAGTACCTCATTGCATAACATATATCATCCCCAAACATGAGTATACTATCTCTCTACCTTCTCCGAGTTGGAACTGCGATTGATTCGCGTATTTGTGAAGGGTAAATACACGAATACACGATTCGAGTATTGCAGACTTTAGAAATCAATTGAATGAACACTGAATGTTCAAATTGTGCATAAATTGTGCTATGATAGGTTTTGGCAGTAACACACTGAATAAAACCCTTGGCAACTCTGCTCTTAGTCAACTTCCACCCTCCCGTTAAGTTTACAAAGTTAGAATCGGCAGTATCAGTGTGGCAGACAGAGGGAGAGTGCGCTAGGTGATACCTTTAAACGTGGCGGATATTTTGCCTGGACTACAGGATAGTGCATCTGAAAAATTCTATATGATTGGTTTTATATCTTAGAATAGTTTTTGTCAATCATATATATATATATATATACCGGTATATATATAACTTAAGCTATTATCAGTGTACAGTATAACTCGTTTGAATATATAACCATTACGAATGGCTATTTATATAAAATTATATGTAATCAAATATTTGGAGAAGTGTTTTGGGGTTTGCTATATTGTCTTCCTTATAGCATGAGCTATACATATCACTATCATTTATAGCTCTAAAACATCATAGAATAATATAAACCAAGAATGATGAACAGTGGAACAAGTCCGAGAAATGCAAGCATAAACACTTGTACTATTATATTTATAAAATAAAACTACTGCCGATGGATAAATTTGGATTGATTTTTTGGAAAGTGCATGGAAATACTAGTTATTTCATATATAGAAACCTATTGTCATCGCTGACCATTTATATTTACGCCGGTGCAATTTCAAAGGATATGGAAAACCATACACAACATTTCAGTTTGCTTCAAGTTTATTGATCATAATTATTTGTTTGTGGATTTTGCTATGGTATTGTGTAGATCAACCTTCTCTTTTTGAGATATAATAGATTGTAATAAACGAAATTGTTGTTGATAAAATCGATGTAAAGGGAATATTTTGGTAACGCATGCATCATTGTTCTTTGCCAAGAACCGGTTTTTGGTATATTCATATATAAACAACTATTGATAATGAATACATTCTGATAAAACATTTGGAATGACCATGAAAAATGCTTCTAATTACAAATTACAATGTTTATTGGTCAGCTTGTAACGAAAGAATGGCAGTGTAAAGTCGGAAATACAAATAATGAATTCTTAAATACCGATATTTAATGTGATAGGCCTAATTTGATTGTGTGGGATTATTTTCCGGTTTATTTTCGGGTTTTATAATAGTATGGATCTTGCTCTCCCTTTGGATAATCAAAACATTGCATTTAGAGATTATTGTGGGTTAAAACAGCGTGGTAACATACGTGTATCGTCTCACGGTAGCACAAATTGCTTTTGAGAGTGAACAGTTGTTGATGTCTTTGTTAATAACCGATCTGTTTATCTTTGATTTTCCTTTGACTTAACATCCGTCGAACATTATCTCTTATTGTCATTATGCTCTGCCTGATAAATATAATTTACCCTACACATTAAAGTTACCTCGGGTTGCAACCATTCTCTAATTGTCTAACTTACATATAAATGACCTGTTGCTTAAAGACTCACTTCGATCTCTATTGTATAATATATTCAGAGTGCTTCCTATCATTATACCCATGTAACCTTGCCTTAAATATCAAGTGCACTCCCTTAGTACCTAGGTTTATCTCTATACAGGTATTATACCTAGATTACATCTCACGATTATACTATTTACTATGCAATCATTATAACCATCTCTCATATAATTTTAAGGTAGTATACTTGCTATGAATGATCTTTATGCAGGTAACTATACATTCTGAGGGGATATTCATTGTAACTCTTTGTAACTTCCCCCTTCTAAACCCATTGAATCAGGTTCCTTTCCCACACAAATAAAGCTTACTCTGGCACCTTGATGTCGCACATGCACTGATCGTATGACCAATGACGATCACGTATTGTAGAGGTGTTTCGAGGTGTCCAGGGGAGGTGAGAGGTGTGGAGAGGTATTGAGAAGTCAGATAGACTTTAGCAACGGGCCCGAGAACATAGCCCAGAGATTCCTCTCAATATAGGGAATTCTCTGTTACTTATATATTTAGTACTTCTGTATACTATATTCAGTTGTTACTTGAATAAATATCAAAGTTGGTTTTGGAAACCACAGTCCTTTAATTTCCTTTTACCTATAAGTAGTCAATCTAATATTTATATGGTAATTGGTGGTGGCAGCATTACTATTACTACAATCTATCATAATATCTATCTATCAACGAGCAGAGGACGGAGAGCTGAGACCTGCACTACAACTTCTACAATCAACCTTTTAGGAACGTATCTCAAAACGTCTCCCCTAATATGGTTAACTACAACATAATATATTAACTCATAAGGACATCGACACCTATAGTCATCCTTACTAAGAGTTCAAAGTTAACCCTTATAAGAAATATAGGATCGTCAATTAGTACGTCTTCCTAATCTTTATACCTTACTTACAGTGACTGTCAAAAGTCATTTGTAACATATGGTGGCAGCGGTGGTCCTTTTTAACATGAATTGTTAATTAAGGCGACTACACCACGTACCTTCGAAGAACTATCCGGTCTACACTACCATTATCCAGTTTCTCCATTGTTTCCTGAGTTTCCTGTTCGATAAAATCACTTCAACACAACGAGTTTATACCACTCATTTATCCAGTTCATTTAGCAGCTCTTCAATAAAATCTCTTCAACAACGAGTTTCTACAAGTTCATCTCTACGGCGATTCCTGTGTGAGCTGCCGGCAGACGATATCAGAGAGAGAGAGAGTCTGCAGACGTCAGCTGAGTCAGCGTGTGCTGATCCCTCAACACTCGACCCTGACCTATCTCAACCACACTTCACTCCTCACTGTGTTCAGCTCAAGAAATTCGTCACTCCTAGCTCATCAAAGTGTATTGAAAGGTGTGTACAGTGAATACCAATCATCTATTATTTGTTTCACGGTCAGTTATATTTCCGCATGTCTAGCGAGATAAATTCAATTTGCTAATTATGACTCATACTATGAGCTTTCCTGGATATTGTATGTTTTCTAACACATGTCAAATCGTCAGTGACATGGCGGTCAATTTATCATGTCATTCAGTCAAAACTCCAACTTTTAATCATGCCATTGATGTGAGATGTGGCTTACGTCCCCATGATATGCCCTGGCATCGTGGACGGGCAGACAGACAGACAGTCACTCAGTCAGTCCCTCTCTCACCCTTGCTATGTGTATAGTGTGTGTGCGGTATGCGGTAATTCCCAGATGTAATTCTTAAATTTTTATTCCTAAGTGATAACATTGTTTTAGGACTTTAGGGAATTATTTTTCCAAGTCAGTAAACGTTAATTTTGTTTTTATCTACCTATCTATTGCCTGACGCCGTGATCCCCGAAGGGGTGGCCACGAACGAACCGCCCCCATGCACCTCTGTCCCCAGTCAGTCGATGCCCCTCCCCCCAACCAGCACCGCCTTCGTTCATATACTTCCTCACTCCATCCTTCCACCTCTCTTTCGGTCTACCTCTCCCTCTCTGTCCCTCCACCTCGCTCTCGTACACCCGCTTAGTCATTCTCTCGCTTTCCATACGTTCCATATGGCCGAACCATCTCAAGTTATTCCTTTTCACACTCTCCAGCACATCTACCACCCCACCACACCTCCTTCTTACTTCCTCATTAGTCTGTCTATCCCTCCATGTAACTCTGCACGCACTTCTTAAGGAATTCATTTCCACTGCTCTCACTTTTGGTCTGAGTCTCTCAACCAACGTCCATGCTTCGCTTCCGTAAGTCAGTGTCGGGATTACCACACTGTCATGCAAGGACTTCTTCACTTCCATACTGACCACCCTATTTCTTGTTACTGCTTTCAACGTTCCTACAACCATCTTCCCCTGTTGTACCCTCTCCCGCACTTCTTCATCCATAGTCCCATCTTTACTCAACACACTGCCCAGATACTTAACACTAGATTAGCGGGCTAGCGGTTTATTTATATGTACCGCCCAGCGGGGTGTTTTTAGCCAAAATAGGGCTGTTTACGTGATCATTTTCATGCCTAAATAAGACCCAGAGCGTAAAACAAGTATCTATCCCTGAAAGGGCATAAACAGAGCTTTCCAATGACACCATAACGATCCTTTTATGATGGCTAGTTTTCTTGCAACAACCGCGCAATGCGAGTGCAAAAAGCATGTAATTCGGCACTTTCCCCATACAATTCCGTATGAAGCGAGTGAGAGAGGGAGGGAGGAGGTGGGATTCGTGTCAGTAGGTTCGCCGCGGTGGTCTGGAGCAGTCATACGCTCGCTACTCTCCTGCCACCACTTGTCTCTCTCTCCCAGCAACATTACGTGCTGAAATTGCCACACGACCTATGTCGAGCGCCGCCAGATAGTCCAGATTTATTATACTCGACTTATGTTGCGCGCCGACACTAAGGGGTAAGAGTTGACTATCTTCATAGCCTGACCATTCAGCTTCACCTCACACTCTGTGACTTCACCCCTTTCGAAGACCATAACCTTGCTCTTCCCCACATTTACCTTCAAATTCCGTTTTTCGCACACTGTTCCAAACTCATTTACCAGATCCTGCAACTCCCATTCATTATCACTCATCAGAACTGTATCATCCGCAAACAGCAGTATAGGTAGCTTCCACTCAATTCCCTCCCTTTTCAGCGATACACCAACATCCACTGCTCTTGATAGTATTTCTTTCATTACTCCATCCATATATACAGTAAAAAACCACGGGGACATCACACACCCCTGTTTCAACCCAATATTCAGGTAAAAGAACTCGCTCTGCTCACTCTCCACATGTACTGCCGCCTTTGCACCCTCATACATGCTCTTCACTGCTTTCAGCAACTTGCCATCTACTCCGTATATTCTAAGTACTTTCCACAAACCTTCTCTATCCACTCTGTCATAGGCCTTCTCCAAGTCCATAAAGGCAACATACACCTTTTGTAGCTTCTCCAGATATTTCTCCACAACACAATTCAGGGTAAAAATATGATCTACACATCCTCTTCCCTTCCTAAAACCTCCCTGCTCGTCGCCTATCTATTTCTCCGTTCTCACTCTCACTCTCTCAATCACTACCCTACTGTATACCTTCCCTACTACGCTTAGAAGACATATTCCTCGGTGGTTAACACACACTCCTCTTTCCCTTTTGCCCTTATATAGGGGGACTATTATGCCAGTCTTCCAGTCATCGGGTGCACTCCCCTTCTCCCATGCTAGTTTGCACATTTTCCATACCCATTCGATCACTATCTCACCACCATACCTCAACATTTCCCCACACACTCTATCTGTTCCTGGTGCTTTCCCCAACTTCACTCTTTTCATGGCTTCCCACACTTCTGACCTCCTGATCCCCACCTCCTCCTCCACTACTTCTCTTCTTCTCCCTCCCATACCATATCCAGCTATGTTTGCTGGCTCTTCATTCCTTACATTTAGCAACTCATTGAAGTACTCCCTCCATCTTTCGACTCTCTCTTGCTTCTCGGCTAGCATTCTCCCATTCTTATCTTTCACACCCTTACTGTTTCCCTTGCTACCTTCCCTAACTTTCTTGACTTCTTTCCAGAACAGTTTCTTATGCCCCTTTCCCACTGATTCGACAACTCACGATTTTCGTCGCCGAGGACGTAGTTTTGGCAAATTCGCAAGAATGCGTGCGACTTTCACGATTTTGACCATTAAAAAACTTTGACAAGTTTACACTTGGCGACGATGTCGCCGATGGGTAAGACTTAATCGGCGACATTATGCGAAGACATCGGCAAATTGAGCGATAGTTCGGCGAATACCTCGGCGAGATTATTTAGTTTCATCCCTAGACCTCCATCAAGCATATAAAGCACCCCCCAACACCCTCCTTCAAGATCAATTTGTAAACTTGGTAAAGGCCGGTTCCTCAAAAAGTACAGGCTCGCTATCGCTGGCCAGGAAAACCTCGATGCCTAAATGACACGAAAGTCTTAATATTGACAACGCAATGGGGTGGAATGTCTTAAAATCGCCAAACTAATGGGCCGAACGTCATAAAATATGAAAATTAATGGGGTTAACCATGAGGAAGAAAGGGGACCAGAAAAACGACCCATCTCCCCTTAATTCGGAGATTGGCAATGTCCGGCTTCGCCGGAGACATTGTTCTATCAAATAATGTACAAATTTAGCTTGCTCTCAAAACAAAAAATATATATGTTGGCTCGCTACCGCTCACCAGGAAAATATTGAAACCTGGATGGGGGTAAACGTCTTAAAACAGTAGGCTGAATGGGGCCGAACGGATAAAAGGCAAAGATAGAGGGAGAGAAAGAGAGAAAAAAAAAAAACGAGGAGAGAGGGAGAGAAAGAGAAAACAAAAAAAGGCGAGGTGGGCTCAGTTAAGCCGTAACGCAAACATTGAGCCCACCTCGCTGTTTTTGTTTTCTCTTTCTCTCCCTCTCTCCTCGTGTTTTGTTTGTTTTCTATTTCTCTCCCTCTCTCTTTGCCTTGTATCCGTTCGGCCCCGTTCAGCCTACTGTTTTAAGACGTTCATCCCCATCCAAGTATCGATATCTTCCTGGCAAGCGATAGCGAACCAGCATTATATGGAGAAATCCGGCTTTGCCGGAGACATTTTTCTATCGAAAAATGTACAAATTTAGCTTATTCTCAAAACAAAAATATATATATATGTTGGCTCGCTACCGTTCACCAGCAAAATATTGAAACCTGGATGGGGGTTGTTACGGCTGGATCGGCAATACATATTCGGGATTCTTGATCGTAGGACAGAAATGGCTTATGTGACAACGACACGCTCGATTCCAGTCCCAAATACTATATGCTCCAGACAACAAAAGCACCAACGCCCTACAGAGTTATCGTCTATGGTAACGAGGTACCTTAACTCGGCGAAAGGGTACAACAGGGGTAGGCTATGAGGCTAAACTCCCTCAGACATTTATAGGTTACGTTATTACTAAAGAAATGCAATACTCAAGAAACTACGTTAATATTAAGCCTCTAATAATGTAGAATAGAAGCAGGCTAAAGGTATGACAGTGAAATGCTAAATGACAAATGTACACGCCTACTTGAAAGCGCGTGCACTAGAATAACTGTCCCCTACTAACATGCACTAGCATGTAGCATACAAGATGTTCATGATCCAGTAGATACCTAATAATACACATGGAAGGAACATAAATAGTAGTCACTTATAATAAGAATGAATCTATACTTGGAATAACTAAAAGGTTGCAGGCAACAGTACTGCGCCGGTAGCCTACTACCGCATAGGCTACTTCGCTTCTCTCACTCTGTCTCCCCTCTGAGTCCGTATGCGCCCTACGCAATAGAACTCCGGACACAGCAGCAAAACGACAGTGCAGTTAATTGATACATGAAAGTATTAATAGTGTTGTCTTGTGTGTGAGTAATGTGTATTGTAAAGTGTTACATACATAAACTTAAAGAGAGCTGCAATGCTTAGTAAAATAAAGATATATCCCACTCATCATCCCCATGTGTTCTAGCTAGCAGGCCAAGTCACAGGAACAACGAGTCCCAGCACCGAAAGCGAGAACCCAGGAAAAGACTGTAGAGAACACAAGGACAGATAAATTACGTTACTCTACTATACCGGCACTACGAGCGAGCTGTAGTCTCTGGTACTACACTCGCTCCTGGCTCGGTATGCAAATCAAGGCTAAGTCCTCGCCCCTCTACAGACAACTCCTGGGCATGGTCGGGCTCTTACACATGGCACTAGTCTAGTCACAAGTTGGATGATGAGCTGGGCATATAACTCGTGAACATGTAGAACGTTCACCAACTATCCTCATCAAGAAGATCGCTGTTCACATTAACCCCTTAAATCTAATACATGTAAATATATGCTTGTCCTAAGAGTAATACGAGAGGTGAGTGCTGAAACTCCTTTAGGACCTCAAGGAAAGGTTATGCATTTAAATAGAGAGAAGAATGAAATGAGAGTAATGTCGTCAGAGAGAAAGAGTGCAACCGTGAGAAGTTGGGAGAGAGGGCAAGGGATGTTAGAATCTCAAAGGTTCTAGGCAACCTGATCATGGAACACACAGCGAGCCTCCAGGCAATGTGCAGTACGACAACATGGGCAGCCCAGGCAGCATAGGCAGGCGGCAATGGACTACCAACCCTGTCGCGCCTAGCTATAAGCGCAAGGCTGCCAACCAGTCCATACGTCTGGCAACCACCCCCCCGGCAGCGTGGCGCATTGCTACCCTCTCGCTCTGAAGCCTAACTCACTCTCTCTCTCTGAACTCCCATTGTCTTATCTATCAACTTCTCTATTGATACTACATATTAAATGGAAGGTCTCGACATGGCTTAAAACAAAACCCACCACTGGTTAGCACATGACGAGACCTTTGCAGAGATACAAAGAACATAGTTATACGTTGTCACACTCAATATAAGCAGCCAGCACGGTACAGCACGGTACCGTGGCGGTACAGTGGAGTACCAAGGAGTACAATCAGGTTGCGTTGCCACACACTGGGTGCGTCACAGCCCCCCCAAGATTTTAGATAATCGACCTTAGAAGCATTATCAAAATCTGACAGGCAACCAACCGACCTGCTACCCTTAGCTGCCACTAATTGCAAAAGGTGCACAACAACTGAAGTGTGAATTATACATAAAACACAATATCGCATGCATCATGCTACAACAATAAAGACTTACAAAACTAAAAAAAAAAAATTCTCGTTTATTTTATTGTTTTATAATCTTTTTGGACGGCGTTATGATAGCCTAATTTTACTCCTGCTCAACCCACACACCGTGCACGACTATCCTGGATCATCAACCCTTGATAGACAATCTGCTATCACGTTCTCACTCCCGGCAATATGCTGAATGTTGAGATTATACTCTTGGAGCATTAGGGACCACCTGGTCAACCGCATATTCCGATTGTGAAACTGATTTAGGAATTTCAAAGGGATGATGGTCCGTATAAATCGTCACTACCGGGCCGTAGGCTGGAACATAAACTTCGAAATGTTTGAGCGACAAAACGATAGCAAGAAGCTCCTTCTCTATAGTCGAGTAATTCCTTTGTGCCGAATTAAACTTGCGAGAAAAGAAGCTCACTGGGTGTTCCAAGCCCTCGGAATCAGTCTGCAGTAACACTGCCCCGGCACCCACACCGCTGGCATCAGTCGCCAGCTGAAAACTCCTGGAGAAGTCTGGGGCTCTCAAAATCGGATGTGTACACAGCAGGTGCTTGACTAGGTCGAAAGCCCTCTGACACTCCGCAGCCCAACAGAACTTCACTGACTTCGACAGTAGATCAGTTAACGGTGCTAAGACAGTAGAGTATCCCCGGATGAAGCGCCTATAATAGCCTATCATACCTAGGAACCGCATGACCTGGCGCTTAGTGGTGGGCCTGGGAAACATATTGATAGCCTGTATCTTGCTCAGGGGGGGGCACACCCGGCCTAACCCGACCACGAAGCCAAGATACTGCACAGTAGCCTTTACAAACTCGCACTTCCTCAGGTTCACCACCAGCCCAGCATCGTGCAACTTCCCAAACAGGGTCTCTAAGTGCCTTAGGTGATTTTCAAAATCGTCATCATACACTATCACGTCATCAAGGTAGACCGTGCAGTTAGGGATTTCGTCACAAATATCGTTCATCAGGTTCTGAAACGTGGCAGGTGCGTTCTTAAGCCCATAAGGCATTACGTTACATTGGTAGGTCTTGCCATCTACCACAAAACCACAAACTTGCTTAGCTCGGTCCGACAGGGGTACTTGCCAGTAGCCTTTTACAAGATCAATTTTAGTAAGGTACTTTGCATTCCCTATCTTGTCCACGCTGTCGTCAACTCGAGGCAAAGGGTAAGGGTTGGTAGTGGTCAAGCCATTTAGCCTACGAAAATCTATGCAGAACCGCACCTTGCCGTCAGGTTTTGGCTGCAACGTGACGGGTGATGTCCACTTCACATAACCTTCAGTGATCATCCCTCTCTCAACCATGTACTTTAACTCCTCCCGTAAAGCTGGCAACTTTACCGGGGGCACACGGTAGGGCACTGACTTGAAGGGCACATTATCACCGACGTCCACGTCGTGCGTTACCTGAGTAGTGAGACCTGGGTGTTCGGCGAAAACAGAGGGGTATGACCTGAACAGGCCTAGGACAGCAGCACCCTGGTGCTCAGGCAGGTGACTTACAGCTTGCCTAGCCTCTTGTTCAGTATTCCCCGCCCACTGTTCCGCGGAAATGACACAGTCCCAGCTATCCTCCTCAGCAGCATGACTGTCCCCACCTCCTTCTCCACCCTGGCCGCTGCAGGCCAGCACAGGGACAGTGAGAGGCTCTGAGGGGCGTCTCACATACTCTTTCATGAGGTTAACATGACATAACTGATGTTTTTTTCTACGGTCAGGTGTTGCAACGAGATAATCAAGGTCGGACAGTTTCTTAGCCACCACATACGGCCCAATAAACTTGGCAGAAAGGGGGTGTCCAGGCAAAGGTAAAAGCAACATTACCTCCTGACCCACCGAAAACTCCCGAAGCTTCACCTTGGCGTCATACTGGTGCTTCATGACCGCCTGTGCATTAACCAAGTTATTACCTGCCGCTGCCATGCAACCTATAAGTCTCTCCCGGCTCTCAAGGATATATTTAAGTACAGACCCCGGCTTCTCTTCGCCCTCCCAGATCTCTTTCACCATACTTAAAGGTCCTCTCACATTATGGCCAAAGACTAGTTGATTTGGACTGAACCCCAGGCTCTCTCCTGGGACTTCACGTGCAGCGAACAGAACATACGGCAGACCCAAATCCCAATCAGTGTCATGTTCTGCACAGTAACAGCGTAGCATACTCTTCAGGGTCGAGTGCCACCGCTCCAAGACTCCCTGACTCTCGGGATGGTAGGCTGACGACACTACAGAACATATACCGTGCAACTGAAGGGTTTGCTTGAACAATTTGGATGTAAAATTGCTCCCCTGGTCTGACTGCACCTCACGTGGAAATCCATAACGGGAACAGAACAATAATAAGTTTTTAACAACTGCCTTTGCCGAGCCGTTTCTCATGGGGTATGCGTCCGGGTATCTCGTAGCCACATCCATGATTGTCAACAGGAATTTATTGCCACTACTAGTAGGCGGGAAAGGGCCAACCAAATCTACTACAACTTTGCTGAACGGAGGCCCGGTGACAGGTATGGG
>JBAKBP010032350.1:0-23244 GCA_037953745.1 Lithodes maja
GTGGTATGCACTGGGATAGCTCTGAGGAACACTGATTATTATAGTAGCGATAGAATAGCGAGAGAGATGCAACATTGCGGCGGAGAGAGAGAGATTGCAGAGAGTTGGTGAGTGGACGGGAGTTAATGATACGAAAGGCCTTCCTTTCAACTTTGTCTAGGAGAGCGGTGTGAGAGGAACCTCCCCACACATGTGAACAATACTCAATACAAGGGCGCACTATGCCCCTGTACAGAGCAAGAAGCTGTGCAGGGGAAAAGAACCCCCTAAGGCGGTTGAGCACACCCAGCTTCTGGGAGGCTGCCTTAGCAAGACTGGTAATATGGTCCTTCCAAATGAGAGCAGAAGAAAAAGAGACACCAAGAATATTGAGAGAAGATGAAGGGTTGATTTTTGTATTGTTGAAGAATAAGGGATAGTCCGCTGGGAGATCCTGACGGGTAGATAGATGGAGAAATTGGGTTTTGGAAGCATTAAAGTTAACAAGGTTTTCTCTGCCCCAATTGGAAATAGTATTTAGATCAGAATTTAAGAGTTCTATGGCTTCATTACGTTTGTCGTTGAGGGATTGCTGGCTGGGGCGTTCTGAAAAACTAATGGAGTAGTGTAAGGTTGAGTCGTCTGCGTATGAATGGATGGGAATTGATCCTCGAATTTTGTATAAATATGTTGCTTTGTCCCTATTCTAATCATTACCTCTCCATTCCCTGAAGATGCAAGATGTTTACTTGTGAAACGTTGGATCCACCATGAATTTTGATAACCTTTTGTACCTCATCTCTGAACCCCAGAGGAAAATTGTTAGAACTATTGAAAGCTGTAACAATAAAATCCTGAATGCTGAAACTGCTATTGCTTTTAACCTCGTCTGTTTAAAAGAGAATATATATATATATATATATATATATATATATATATATATATATATATATATATGGTGAAATGACAGCCCCAGAGGAAAGGGCTCCTCAATGACCTCAACAACAGCGGACGGAGTGCAGGATTGCAACCATCAGAGGACAACAACAAATAAGGAAGTTGGCCCTCTTAAAGACAGGGAAGACAAACAAAACAGTTCCCCCTGTACAAATCTCAAAGTCCCCCCATACCTGTGTCTCCACTAGGGTCCCCCAAGGGGTAGCTGTTAATCCGCCCTCATTACCCCCTCCACCAAAAGGAAAATGGCCGACATCTCCCCAGGAACCAAACCTGGATTATGATGAGATGTTTATGCAACTTAGACATCAGTCCCATCCCTATTTCCCAATGCAGCTCTACCACGACCACCACCGCAACAACGTAGAGAAGAGACAAGCACTATCTTTCCTATATCCTTCTTAATAAAGATTTGTTTTTAACATATACGAGATAATGCCTGAAAATGCATAAATCACTAAATAAATTTTCACTCTATCCCATACACCATTACCTCATGCTATTTAATTTTAATAAATAAAGAATATATTCACCCATATAACCATGTATACATTGTATTTTTAAGATTGTTAATAACCGGAGCAATATTCAAAAGCTATATTCCTCAATATCTTTTTACCCAAGAAGCTTTACCCGTGACTATTAATTAAATCGTAATATCACCTCACCGCACTAAGGTTCAGTAGGCAACAATCGAGGCTAATGCTTCCGTATGTGGCAAGCCATTCTCCCCTTAACAGTACCCGATGGAGGTGTGTCCCGAGGACCAGCAAGGATACCTGTAGGAGTGTGTGTGTGTGTGTGTGTCTGGGACGCCCCCAGGACTACGTCGGACCTGGTTACTACACTTGATCAGATCTCTCTCTTGGGCTATGTCACCTATACTTCCATCCCAAAACTTAAGTGCTTCTCGATGTATAAAGTTTTTTTTATTTAAATATTGTGAAGGGTGATTAAGATATGTAGTGTTCCATTTCACGTTAATATCAGAGATTGTCGATTCTCTCCTATTTTGCTATCGCCCTTCGTATTGCGAGAACATTCCACATTCTATTTGCTGGGATTGATGTATGTATAATTCTGTGGATATAATTATCTCTTACATTCTAGATCAGAGCTTTACATATATTCGTTCGGGATTTGTATACAACGCTCTACACGTAAATTCTTGGGAACACCCAGCAGATCTTAATATTGTGTTTATTGTTGGCTGGGTACTTGATTAAAAGATAAATGTATACAGAGAGAGTTTTAAGTGTGTCGTCTTGTAGAACTGTGTTAAAAGATTCCGCTACCAAACCTCACCATCCGTTTGACCTTATTTATTATTGACTTAACTATTCCAGTCAATCCCTCACCACGCTTAAACCTTAAACCGCACCGAGGCGATGTTCAGCCAAACGTACTGGCTTATTTAATTATTCTTCATTGAATGAGTTTATTCTTCAATGCTTTGACTCTTTGAGTTTATCAAGATATTAATATTTTATTTTATGAATTAACGTGCGAAGTATTCAGACCTTAGTTAACACTTAAAGAGCGGGGCCCGAATTAAGTCCGCATCTAAAAAGCAGCAAGTTAGGAGCATTATTAAGGCTTTTAAAGGGTTAAAATCGAGTGCAAATGGCTGGGAGCGCAGCAGGCCACACGGCCGACACCCAGGGCTTACCGCCGCCCACTGACTCACGCTCCCTCTGTTCTCGAGAGGCCGGCAGTGTAGCCAGTAGTGAGCGTAGCTGGAAAAAATATGCCGCTATACACAAAACTCCCATGTTGGTGGTACCACTGCATCAAAACGGCGAGTGCTACGTAGCTCGTTCTGGTCTCATTTTGAAGCTTGTAGCGCCTAGTTTTTTGCTGAATACATTTCTTTTCATGCAGATACTTGATTGATCATTCAGGAAGGCCTGAATATGCCCAAAATAGCCCAAAACCCCCCACTAGACGAGGGTTAATATCCTAATTTCCATAGTCAGATTATATTGTGAGTCGCATCACAGTAAACGTGACCTACCTTGTTGGCTAATCCTCTGGCGGTTGCCATTTACCTTCAGGGTATTAATTATTTGTTGTTGAGACCAACCCTCTCTGTGTTAGTTATGTTGTGATTCTATATTGATTCATTACGTTGTTATTTATTCGTATTTTGATCCTAGGTTCATCTTTATTCACTTATTATACAAAGTGAATTGATCAGTATTTTATACCAATTATTATGATCCATATTCTCTCAAGCTCATTTCTATATAGATGAGACTTGATTCATGTCATATTTGTACCCTAGTTACATAAGAAATAAAATGTGTGAAGCGCAATTGTGTATTCTGTGTCTTTGGTAGAGATTGATATCCTTATTGTATAATCCAAGCCAGCTCTGACCCCGTTGTTTAATTTAGGTTCTCAGCTTCACGATAGTGAATGTAACGAACCATTCTAAATGCAGTAAAAAGTAATCTACTCGCATAATATATATATATATATATATATATATATATATATATATATATATATATATATATATATATATATATTATATACAGGTATATATATATATATATATATAAATATATATATACAGTATATATATGGCGTTCTGAGAGTGAGGGTCTGAGTCTGGAGGGTGAGACGGTGAAGCACTTGAGCGAAGCAACCAGCCGCTTCAGAGATGGAGCTGCTTCGATCCATGATGGATGCTTCACATGTCTCACTCCCCAGACAGGAACAAGACCTCACGGGCTTCACCGTGTTGAGCGGTGGAATGTACAGGCTCTCAGCCTATGCCCGAGAGGGAGTAGTTGGAATATAGAGAAAAAAAAAAAAAATATATATATATATATATATATATATTTATACGCCCAGTCGGACAGGTGTATTTGTGAGATATACTTGATATATTTTTATATCTCTTATTTGGAAATGATGAAATAATTAATAATGTGCTTAGATTATTCATCTGGAGCCAATGGCAGCGCGTTTAGCTTGCAAATGAGAGGACCTAGTTCGATTCCCAAACCAAATACAGTTTAATCTCCTAAAGGGGGTATCTCACTGTGTGACTTTTCGATGGCTAATGCCCTGCGACAGTGTTTTTTTTTTATAACCGTAAATTCGCAGCGAATAGGGCGTATTCAGAAGTGAATGAAGTCGAAAAAGACGAATTATGGCGATAGCAGTGCGACAGAAGTAAGCTCAAAGTGCGATTGTGGCGACTATTTAGGCAACAATGGCGAATGATGTGCGAAATTTGATGGCGAATTTGGAGACCGATGATGGCAACAGTAGCGTTTGCAGGGCGATTGTCCTACGAATGTTGGACGATGTGATTGAGAACACCGCGAAGGTTGTGCGAACATGGCGAATGTCAGACACCTATCGATTATTCGTGTGCCAGGAGAGATTTCCCGGGGTTTCTGAAACAAGGGAGACATGGTAGAGATGGAAGCACCACGGGAAGATCAAGAGGACGGCTTGGTAGAGGCAGAGGAACGGATAATCTTGGAAGACTATGGCCTAGCAGATACTAAGTGTCTTAAGTGCGGAACAACCAATGCAAGAAAGAATTCGCGAAAATGTTCCGGCTGTCTTAGATCTATTCATTTATCTTGTGCTAAGCTGACAAAGAAAACATCAGGAGAACAACCAAACTGGAATTGTCTCGCATGCCCAGGGCCCACTGCAGAGCCAACCGGGGCAACACCGGCAACACCGGTCGCCGACTTGACCCAACTGGTGACCAAATGGAAAGCGCGGATCCAGGTCCTTGCCCGGGTACCTAAAGGAGCCAGAATCCAAGTGGCGGAGGCCCTTACAACCATCATAAAGCAGGCCCTACAGCTCAAGACACCCCTCGCATGGGCACGGCTCCTGGGTTTCTCCTATGGGGCCCTCCGAAAACCACCCAGAACCAACATACAAGACCATCTTCAGGTTTCACTAGCCACCAGAGTGAAACGTCAAGTAGCACAGTATATGGATGGAAACAAACTGGTGGAACCCCCCGAACAGCAACCAAACAGGGCCCAGAAGCACCAGGACAAGGAAGAGGAAGAGGCTGAACAGCTACGTAAGAGGGTCGCGGCGAAGCTGGCGGATAGTGACATCAAAGGGGCCGTCAGACTGTTGTCCTCTTCAGAAGGTTTTGCTGGTCAAGGCACCGAAGTTGTTGAAGCCCTACAAGAAAAGCACCCACCTACACCTAGGGACCTAAACCTCCCCCCTGCCCCAAATGACCAGATGCGCCAACCTTTAGTTGTCACGAAGGAGCAGGTGGTCGCCGCAGTGACTTCATTCCCAGCAGGCTCAGCCGCGGGCCCAGATGGTATCCGACCCGCCCACCTCAAAGGCCTCTTGGGTCAGGGATCAGGAGCTGCTGGGGAGGCACTCTTGGAAACCCTCACCAAATTCATCAACATGGTTTTAAGAGGGGAAGTACCCGACTGTGCCACACCCCTATTTTTTGGGGCATCACTCTGTGCACTGGCAAAGAAAGATGGCGGTGTGCGCCCAATAGCAGTAGGGAACACCTTCCGCCGCCTTGCCACAAAGGTGGGTTTGAAACCACTCTCGAATGGCCTAGGTCAACACTTAAGACCAGTTCAACTAGGTTTCGGAACTCCAGGGGGGTGTGAAGCTGCTGTACACGCAACCCGCACCTACCTCAGCCAAGCCCAAGAAAAACGAGTGCTTCTAAAGATTGACATGCGGAACGCATTCAACAGCATTCGCAGGGATGTCTTCCTCCGTGCAGCTCAAGAACACATCCCCACTCTGTACCCCCTACTTTGGCAGGCTTATTCCAAACCTTCAATCCTGATTTTTGGCGAGACGGTAATCCCATCAGAGACCGGGTTACAGCAGGGAGATCCAGGTGGTCCTGCTCTTTTCTCAATAGGGGTGGATGCAGCAGCTAACAAAGTAAGGTCAGAGCTGAATGTATGGTACCTGGACGATGCAACCTTGGGTGGGTCAGTAGAGAACGTTCTAACTGACCGAAATAACATCATAACTGACCTCGGCCAGGCCGGGCTAGTGATAAATGACACCAAATGTGAACTTGTTCTCCTCAACCACACACGTGAACAAGGAGAAGAGACTCAGGCCCTGTTCCGAAACATATTGCCAGATGTAAAGATCCTTCAGGAGCACCAGCAAACCCTATTAGGTTCCCCACTAACTCTGGCAGCAATCCCACCAGCACTTCAAGTTAAAAAGGAGGAGCTTCAACGTCTCGTGAGTCGCCTGATACACATCGATGCCCACTCAGCTCTGGCCCTGCTCAAGAACTGTTTCTCCATCCCAAAACTCCAATACCTCCTGCGCACATCGATGACTTACACGAACAACGGCGGCCTCCAAGAATTAGACAGCATAATCCGAGATGCAGTGACCAGCATCACCAACGTGGAATTTAAAGAACGGGCCTGGACACAAGCCACCCTTCCTGTCCGTCTCGGGGACTTGGGCATACGGAGAGCCTCGGTTATTGCCTCCCCAGCCTTTATCTCTTCCCTCATCGCGACCAACGACCTCGTATTGTCCATCCTTTATTCTAAACCCGGAATGACACTTAACGGGGACGTAACAGCAGCGATTAACACCTGGAAGGGAAGTACAGGAGTAGAGGAGGAGCCTCAGGGTACCTCCAGGAGCAAGCAGAAAGCGTGGGATACCATCTCGGCGAAGAAAACTCAAGAAAATCTCCTAACCAATGCAGACCAGGTTGCAAAAGCACGCCTCCAGGCAGCCGCCCGTTCGGAGAGTGGCTTGTGGTTACACGCCATCCCCATCCCACCTCTTGGAACTCACTTGGATGCTGAAGCGCTCCGGGTCGCCATCGCGCTCAGAGAGGGTGCGGCAGTTTGCCACCCACACACTTGCAAGTGTGATGGGAGGATGGATGCTCAAGGTCACCTTGCCTTGTCATGTAATTACAACGCAGGCCGCCTGCCAAGACACTCTGCACTAAATGATGTCATAAAACAAGCCCTGCAGAGTGCTAACTGTGCATCAATCCTCGAACCACATGGGCTTCACAGAGAAGACGGCAAACGGCCAGATGGGATGACCACTTACCCTTACAAGAATGGCCGGTGCCTCGTGTGGGATGCCACATGTGTTGACACTTTCTCCACAACCAACGCCGCCAGAAACGCCGACGAAGCAGGTGAAGCCGCCCGGATAGCAGAAAATAAAAAGCGAGAAAAATATCAAGCCATCGCCAGAATTCATCAGTTCGAGCCCCTGGCATTCGAAACTTCAGGAGTCTTCGGCCCTACCACCCTTAAGATGGTGAATGAAATAGGCCGTAAAATCAGAGAAGTTTCAGGAAAACCCCGGGAAACCCTCTGGCTCAAGCAAAGACTAGGGATGGCTATCCTCCGGGGCAATGCCACCAGCGTCATGAGCTCAGTTCGACAGGACTGGGTCATGCCACTGCGTGAGGCCCCGGCAGGAGTGGTGTATCCGTAGTCTTTCCACAGTAGGGTAAAACAAAACATAAACTTTATTTGTATGTAACATGTGTGATACACATTAATATAAGGGGATGTGTCGGATGGTTGAAAGCCACAGTTGCTCGCGCGTTTGGGGCTAGCAACACGTATTATGAAAAACATGCATCCTCCTTCATTCACTGTCCCCCCCTTCACTCACTCAACCCCACAATTTGCCGGAGGATAACAGGTTTTTCACAATACGTAGACGGAGGTCTTTAAAAAAAATAAATCGATTATTGGTGATTATGACCAACAGGTAGAATTCATTATTACAAGCCTTTGAAAATGATAGAGCGTTGTATTAACATTAAATATGACTCGCTCTATCCAAGCCGACGGGAGAATTGAGGTATTTCGCCCTCACCTTCCCCTATATAGATAAGGAGCATCATGATTACATGGATAATTAACAAGTCAAGTCATTAGTATTGATTTATGTGTATGAATGCCTAGATAGAGATTTATAGTTATAACCCATCGTATAATTGTATGTTGTCACATGAGGAATTGCGTTATTTATTGGTTTATCGATTTTATTTTTCAATTTACCATATTCATGTGTATGTTATCTATGCACGTACTTATGTCAACCATTGCAGCCATTCATATGTTTATCTATTTTGAATATGTCAGTTTAATTTTAATAGTAAGAATGTAATTTGTTTATATATTTGACAGTTTTATTGGAATAGCAACAATTTAATTTGTTGACCTTTTTTACATTGTTATTATCAATCTGTTTTCTTGC
Organism: Lithodes maja; assembly: GCA_037953745.1. Lineage (NCBI taxonomy): Eukaryota > Metazoa > Arthropoda > Malacostraca > Decapoda > Lithodidae > Lithodes > Lithodes maja. Next base: position 8,179 of record JBAKBP010032350.1, read on the forward strand.
CAAGATAAAATTATCTAAAGTCAGTGAAATGGGTAATTGAATATGACAAATACATGTTGTATTGTTTTAGTCAAAAAATGCAGAAAAAAAATAGATAAATTTATCTATCTATCTATCTATATGCTCAGGCCCAATCCCCATTTTGGGGGTAGCCGACTCAAGACAGAGCAAGAACAGGGAAAACACAAAAACATCATAAAACAAAAAATAAACAGATAAAAAACACAAACTCTCACACATCCAGGTCACCCAGGAGAAGACCCAGAGACCAGGGTTACCAAGGTCGCTCCAGCACTCCCCCGGCCCCTGACCACCCGGAGAGGTTCCGATCTCGGCAGGCAGACATGCAGCGGAGCCAAAGCCACAAGCCCTCCCACCACACTTCCAGGCACACCCTTCATATTAATCGTCTCCCCGGGCCAGGCGCCTGATGGACTATTATCTAGTCCAACTTGCGCCCGACCCCTTACTCCAAATGACCACGTGTTCACTCAACTATTCACAAGCATTCTCCATTCACTCTTGTCCACCACCACTTCCCCTGCCTGATCTATAGTCATTCCTCTATCATCCAAAGCCTTTCTTACACAGTCTCTCCATCTCAATGGGGGTCTTCCTGCCCTTCTATCTCCCCTTGTATCTGACTCACATATTCTCTTTGTAAGCCTTTCATCTCCCATTCGTTCAACATGACCATACCAGCTCAGCACCCTTCTGTCCACTCTGGCTGACAAATGTTCCTGCTGCCCCACTCTCCTACGTATCTCTTCATTCCTCAATCTGTCTCTACGAGTAACTCCACACATACTCCTCAAGCAGCTCATCTCCATCACATCCAGCCCTCTTTTCTCCTTTTTCTTCAGAGCCCATGTCTCAGCCCCATACATCACTGTTGGCACAACAATTCCTTGATACAGTGCACTTTTTACTTTCACTCCGAGATTTCTCGTCTTCCACATACTTCCCATTGCTCCGAAAACCTTCCTTCCTTCACACACTCTCTGTTTTACCTCCACTTCCATACCTCCACTCCTGCTTATTGTTCCTCCTAGATATTTAAAACACTCTACTTGTTCCAATATTTCCCCATCCAGCCTCACATCTAGATTCACCCTATGCTCTCCCCTATTACACACCATTACTTTACTTTTATTGACGTTCACCTTCAGTTTCCTCCTTCCACAAACCACACCAAACTCTTTGACTACCTGCTGCAGTTTCTCATCAGAATCCGCCACCAATGCTGTGTCATCAGCGAACAGCAACTGATTCAACTCCCAATCTCTACCATTCTTTCCTACTAAACCCAATCCTCTTCCCATAGTTCTCCTTTTCACCTCCCTCACCACACCATCCATAAACATATTAAACAGCCATGGTGACATTACACAACCCTGTCGCAAACCTACCTTTACCTCAAACCATTCACTCAACTCACCATTTCCTACTCTCACACATGCTCTGCTCCCTTCATAAAAACTCTTAACTGCTTCTAACAAATTTCCTCCTATTTCATAAATCCTTAACACCTTCCACATTGCTTCACGGTCCACACGATCATACGCTTTTTCCAAGTCCATAAAAGCCCAAAATATCTCCTTATGCTTCTCTAAATACTTCTCGCATAACTGTCTTACTGCAAACATCTGATCCACGCACCCTCTTCCCCTCCTAAAACCGCACTGTTCTTCTCCTATTGCAACTTCCGTACACTTTATTATCCTCTCTATCAACACCCTGCCATACAGCTTTCCAACCACTGACAATAAACTAATACCTCTATAACTTGAACACTCCTGCCGATCTCCCTTCCCCTTGTACAACGGCACAATACATGCACTCTTCCAGTCTATTGGTACCATTGACACAGCAAAGCACACATTGAAAAGTCTCACCAACCAATCTATTATCACATCTCCACCCTTCTTTATACACTCCACAGCAATACCATCCAAACCTTCTGCTTTTCCCGCTCTCATTTGTTTCACTGCTTCTTTCACCTCATTTTCCTCAATCCTTTCATTCATTCCCTGCCACCTGGGTGGCCTGGGTAACCTATCTCCATCCACCTCTGCTTCAATCACTGCTTCTCTTCCATCTCTTGTATTTAACAAAGATTCAAAATACTCTGCATATCTTTTCCTCACTTCAACTGGTTCCACTAGTAATTCTCCATTTTCATCTTTCACTGACTCTTCCCTCTTTTGTCCTCCTTTCCTTACTTTATTTACCTCCTTCCAGAACATCTTCTTTCGTTCTTCAAAATTCTCACTCAGCCTTTGGCCCCACCTTTCGTTTGCATCTTTTTTCGCTTCTCTAATTTTCCGTTTTGCCTCTCTCCTTTTCTCCTTGTACCTCTCCCATACCTCAACACTACCATCCTGTAAAACCCTCTCAAAACACTGTCTCTTCTCCTCAACTGCCTTTCTCACCGTATCATTCCACCACTCGCTTCCCTTCCTGATACCTCTGCCTCCTACTTTCCTTTTGCCGCATACTACCTCTGCACTTGCTTTCACTCCTTCCTTAAACTGTTGCCATTCAATCTCTACTTCTCTCTCTTCCATCTCTCTCACTTCCATCCACTTTTCATTTAGTCTTTCCTTGTACTCCCTCTCTTTTTCACTCTTCTCTAACTCACTAACTTTTATTACCTCTCTTACTTCACGCTTGTCTCTTATTCTCGTGTAACTCTTAACTCTTAGCTTTCCCTCCACCAGGTAATGATCTGACATACCCTCCGCCTCACCTCTCATCACATTCACATCCAGCAGTCTACACAATCTTTCCCTTGTCACCAGCACATAATCCATCAATGCCCTCTCTACAGTCTCTCCCCTCACAAGTCTATGCCAGGTGTACTTGTGTATACGCCTTTTTTTGAAGAACGTATTACCTACACTCAATCTACACTCTTCACATACATTTTTCAGTCTTTCTCCACTCTCGTTTACACCATCCACACCAAAACTACCGATGACTCCCTCAACAGGCTCATTTCCTACCCTAGCATTTAGGTCCCCTAAAACTATAACATTTTCATTTTCATCAAACCCTTGCAGACAATCTCTCAAATCCTCCCAGAAACCCTCTACCTCGTCTAACTCTCTTTCACTTCCTGGTCCATACGCACTTACAAAAACCCACCTTTCACCCTTAAACCGCATTCTCACCCACATTAGCCTTGATGACACCTCTTTCCACTCTTTTATAAACTCTCTCAACTCCTCCTTCACAATAATAGCCACTCCTTCTTTCCCCCTGACTCCCTCGTCTACTCCAGACTTTCTACCGATCACGTTTCCAAAATCCACTTCTCCCTCTCCTTTCATCTTTGTTTCATTCAGTGCAAGGACATCATACAACCTTCTTTCAAATAACCTTCCAATATCCTCTCGCTTCTCACTCGCACCACATCCACGCACATTCAAAGCTCCTACTCTCAGGGTCCGGGACCACGAACGCGTTCCCTCGCCCCTATCTCTGTCTCGTTTTTTTGGTAGATTAATTTAAGGGGAGAAGGATACCAGGCCCCCCGCCCCCGATCCCCTTTAGCCGACTTCTACGTCTCACCGGAGAAAAGCGGTGGTGGAAAATTCTCACCCCTCCACCACAGAGGAGGCTACCTGCACCAGAAAGTGGCGGGCGTTGGGGTCGCCGCATCCCTACGCCATTTGAAAAAATTAGAGATGCAGAAGGAGAAAAAGACAGAAGGGGCTATGGGAAGTAGAGGACACCAACCCTCACTCTGACAAAGGGTCAGCCCACCACCTGGAAATTTATATTAAACTTAAAAACAGGTAGTATGGTGACGAACACGCGCCTCCAGGACCGCCAGCCGATCTCACAAACCCTCAACACCTGTGTGAGAAAAGAGAAAGGGAATGTTCATAAAATAGTATAAATATTTATTCATACACAAATCCTTTAATACATTCATTTCAACGTCAGACATCCCAAATAGAGTCGCAAACCCTGTGTGTATACTAGACCAAAAGTGGGGGTGCTAATCTATTGGCTTGTGTCGCCACCGTTATCTGATGACACCCACCCTCAACTCCCTCTCCCCACCAGTACACAGGCAAGCTTATTTGAGTGGGTGACGATTGCTAAACGAATACTGAGAATGTGTGTATAAATCTGTCAACGGACAAATTAAATGGGTGGTGATTGTTTAACGATTACTGAGAATGTTTCGATATAAATCTGTGCAACGGTTGGCAACTTTTGAGGCAGACTTGTGAGAAACATTTACACCAAATTGATTGTATAATCGGTGACGAAAATTTGACGAACATTGACAGATTATATAAATGTGTTAAAGGGAACAAAAAAAATATCTGGGTCAAACACAAAGGGGAAATTACAACAACATGACAATTTTATCTGACTTTACTTTACGTGGGGGCAAATGGGCCGCAGTTTCACGTGCATGCCTGTAGGCTATCATCGCGAGATAATGAGAGGGAGATAGGACAAGACTGTATGCAGCCTGGAGGCATAAATCCTATTAATAGTTTCTCAGCCGGCCTCATGACCATGAGTGATGTATGGTAGGACAAATATTTAATGTTTTGAGTGTATATATATATATATATATATATATATATATATATATATATATATATATATATACTGTATATATATACCGGTATATATATATATATATATATATATATATATATATATATATATATATATATATATATATATATATATATATATATATATATATAAAAATATATAAAATATATAAAAAAAACAAATATATATATATATATATATATTTTTTTTTTTTTCTTTAATACATACGAGGTTGAAAGAAATGGCAATTTCTGCGTTGGAAATTTTATTATTCAAAGTTTCCAGGTCTCTGATGAGTTTTCGCTGGGTGGCAGGAAGTAGATGAAGGAGATGAGCAAAATTCATGGTGGTACAGGGTTACATTAATGTACATGATGATACAGGATATACGACGCGTTTCACTGGACAACCAGCATTATCAAGTAAGGATAGAATGACATAAAAGGTAAACAGGAAGGGTATATAATTATAGAGGGTGGAGGATCAGAGGAGGCGAAAATCAGGGGGCAAAAGTCTGCTATTGGTGGAGGGGTATTCTAGGAGAGAGAAAGAGAGAACCGCTTCACGCATGCGCACTGGATGCGGGATGGTGGTCGGTTGGCGGGATCGAAGCTGATTGGCTGCATGTCGAGGGGCGTGGCCTAAGTTCTGTAGTACGTGTGGCGCCTGCGGAAGACGAAGCTGAAGGAGGTAGCGCGGGGGGCTGCGCTACCTCCTTCAGCTTCTCGGCTGCTTAGGCCAAGTCTATTCATCCTGGCAGACCGAGGGTGAGCTGACAGTGGACCTTGCCGTGTTAGGAGCCCTACTTGGCAACAGGGGAGACCAGGCATGCCTACTCTAGTCTGGACGAGTGGACTTAATACTCCCCTCTGTCCAGAGGTAACTTATTAGCCATTTCAGCAAGGAGGTAACTGAAGCTATTCAATGATGGGAATCGGACCTGAGGCGGAAAAACTAGCCGCCGTCTGTTAAGGGGTCCCCCCTCCGTCTACCCACAAAGTAGAAGAGAGGAATTAACAATCTTACTCGCACCTGTCCCAAGGAGAGGGGGAGTCCTAAAACCTCTTTTATGAAAAATACGACTTTGCCGAATTTTGATATTATGACAAACTTAGACAGCTGGGAAATCACAATCCTGGGAGTGAGCTATGCCTGACTCTGAGGGTCGGAAGAAGGAACATTATTTGTGTACACAACTCCACCAGGCATGTATTGGGAGCACACGAGGGAATGGGTTCTGAAATCCGCGTTCCAGCCGACTCCCTGTCTCGCCGGAACCTTACCCATTAATGGAACTCGACATTATGAGGTCCACATACCGCCATGGATTGGAAAAGATGTCAGGGAAACAAGTGAAATATGATAACATATATAACTAAGACGATAAGCATCCCGTTTCAATAGGAAAATCATCTGGTTGTATTTGTATGTTGAGTAACAGAGGGGACTAAAACCCCTTACCTAGTGGGATAAAACTTAATTGCCTTGGTAGAAAAACTACTTCCCGGCACACCGAGCGGGGTAGGCGTTACCTACTAGCCTAAAAACTCAAACAATAATTCCCCTAGTGGGGTCAAAAGGTTAGGATGGCCAATACTTCTGTTGATTACTCCTCGACTATTGATAAAACATAGAGAATGGCCGGCCACCGGCGGACCTCTACCTGGCCCATGGTAACGAGGTATCTGCCTCTGAAGGATTTTTTTTTTTTTTTTTTTTTTTTTTTTACGTTAGAACAGCCGCGGCGTGTATATACGCCGGGGAGAGTTGAAAAACGTTTTCATTAGTGTTCCACCTTTATTATGTCTGGTTATCAGGGAGGGTGCTCACCTTACTTCTGGGTGACGGGTAGGACATCGCATAGCCTCCCGTAGCACCGTTATGCATTCTCAGACGCAGTCCTAATGTGCAGAGGAAAAATACTTTGGCGCAGCCAAGGCGCGGTAACACAGTCTCCTATCTCGAACCCCTGTGCCCAGCTTGGCTTAGAGGGGGAGGCAAGATTATGTGAAGCAGCTTTCTTAGGACAAAAAATGTTGGGTCTAACCGATAACTTTTGGTGAAGCTCCGGTAACCCGTCCACCGATCGCCGGCCATCCAGTGTTATCTGAAGTTAGGGATAATTATTGGGGTGTACCTTTGTTAGCCTGAATCATCACCCTAACATCTCTCAGTGTTTGTTCATTAATTGGAGTCGCTGTTAATATAGGAGAATACAGAACTCTATAATAAGCGTTACTCGGTAACCCCTGCGCTACACTGAGTCTGAGTAGGTGTCTCGCCCTGACTGCCTCAAATAAGGCGGTTCTTATGTCTGTCAATGATTGAGCCGGAAAATGGAGGAGGTATTGTTGAAAAGCTTTGATTATGTCCGTCCTCTGACGAGGAGGATTCGGTACTGGTTGACAATGGCCTGGGCTGTATCCCTGGTTAGGAGAAAGCCGATAAATTTTCTATGTGCATTGTCTCTGACCAGGAAATCTCTTTGGAGGTCAATGGGATCTGGGGTTACAAAAGGAGCCTGAAAAGCCTTTATATCTAACTGGGGGGCTATGAGGAATTCAAAAATAGCTCTGGGCACTCCGCCGGGTTCTTGCTTAAACCAGTCAAACTCAGTCATTGGCGGATTGGGAACCGGTAACGAGGTATTAGAGGACACAAAGACAGCAAAATGTTGGAGCTCCTGATCCCACGTTACCCAAGGGCCATGCCCCACCTCACTCAGATTCAATTCCCTTTGGTCCTGATGAGGATTACATCTATGAAACTTTTGGCCCGGTTCATCATACTTAACGGCCTGGCATATATTGATGCCGCAACATTGAGAGCAACCAGGGCAAATAGGGACATCTAGAGGAGGAGGGGCCTGATTAGGGGCATCCGGCGGGAGATGGGTCATCTGGCCAGGGTTATATACAAAATATTGAAAATTAGTAGGGTCTGGTACTGCCTGAATTAGAACATCTAACACTCTCCCTTGTGCGTCCTTTGCCCTAAAGGCCTTGCGCCTGTTTACTTCTATTGACCACTCTCGTGTCACCGGTACCTCCCCCTGAATTGATCTGTGCCCTTCCCCTCTAGTCATAGCGGTAATCGGGAGCCAAAGCCTTCCCGGTACTTTCTGGGTCAGGGACCGATTACTTAATGTTGGCTGAGATCTTGGAGGTAGATTTTGAAAGTTAGAAGCCATGCTTTCGTCGAGAACCGGCGGACCAGCCGCCGGCTGTCGACGAGCCTGAAGGGGAAACTGAGATGGAGGGTGTAGGTAAGAACTCCGTCTATCCTCCTTTCCACAGCCGTGAGGCAGTGAGCCCAAATCAGTGTCCATCTTACCCCCGGAAGACATCGAAGTGCCAGAGCCAAGTTTATGTGATTGAAAAGAGGTACTAGACATCGCCGACAGTGATTCATTCCCTTGTCGGGATTGCAACTGACCGTCCATCGTTAAGCCTTGTCTCGGCTTACCAGCGGCGGAGAAAGCTACGTTAGAGGACGTCGGAAGCCAGGAAACATCAGTTTCTGTTATAACATAAATTTTGGCCGGAGACAAAGGGCGGATGGACACTTGTTCTGGCCATGACCCCGGTGTGGAAACAGAGTTACTAGACACCCCCCCTTTATCTTTAGAGAGAGTGGTCACAGAGTTACCCGGCAGAGGTCCCGTTGCCGGTGGAGGGGCTACGTGGCGTCTTATGGCACATTGTTGCATGACCCTATGCATTAAATCATCCATTTGTTTGGACGTAAAACATGGAGGCTTCGGTCGTTTGAGAGGCTTTGGCCGGTTTACCTCTGTCTGTTGTTCCTCTACTTGTACCTTTGAACTTGTGTCTAGTATCTTACTACCACTAGGTTGAGATGTTAAGTCTGAACTATGTGTCGGAGAATCCCGGTCTCGGGATCCCGGCGGGATATCTGGTACCTTAGTAGGTTGAAGAACTGTGCCTCTTGGTACTGTGTTCCTATTGGGTGGCCTTACGGTCTGCCCCTTTGTAACTTTTTCTAATTCAGCGTCAGACTCTTTTGTCTTGACCCCCTCTCGTGTGGTAAAAGATGGAGGTACCCTAGCCTGTATCACCTTAGCCTGAGGATGAACACTGTCATTGCTATTAGAGCTCGGGGCCTCCGGCGTTGAAGACAATTCCTGGCCCGGAAAGTCACTGTTATCCAACACAAGTCTAGAACCCTGGAGCCTAAACGTAACTGACTTTCTAACCCTCATCGCAGACTGCGATCGCTCGGCGTCCGTCATGATGAGACCGGGGAAAACCACCGGCGTCGCCAGGGTGGACGTCAATGCTACCGGCTGCTGCTCCGTTTGACACACTTGTGAGCTAGAGTTAAGGCTGTCTAAAGTTACCCTCTCCCTGCACCGAGGGCTAGATAGTTTTCGTATCTTGTCTGGCAGGAACTCCATGCTGGAAGTCCTCCGACCAAGGCCTTCAGGTGGTAATGGTTGGGATGGAGATGACATTCCGGCGACTCTGAGCGTCTCCTCTTGTAGTGGGGAGGGGAGCTCTGTATGGAGGTCATAGACAAATGGGGAGAGGCCAGGTTCATGCATGCTACTGGGGGGTTCTGTGGCTGAGAAACTGGGGCGTTTTCAAAAGAATATAGTTTAACTATTCTTAACAATTCAGCATTATCGCAGCATAACTCTACGTCTGCTACCCTAGAAGCGTATGCAGAAAATTTGTTCTTTATCTCAATGAGTGTTAATAGACAGGACACATCCTGGCTTGCTAGCCATTCCTCAAATAAGTCCGAACAAACTGGGCATTTGCGAGATGACCATAAGAAGGAGGATCTGTCTAAACACCTTACACACCGTATACATAGCCTGTGTGCTGCGACAGGTACTAGGAGGCATGTCGGCGTCGAACAAATGGAAAACAGAGGCATGATAACAGAGTCTCCCCTCCCCGGCAGGAACGACTCGTCCATAGCTGGCCGGACTGTAGAAGGGATCTGGAAATAGAAAATTTCCAGGAATCAATGCTCATAAGGATAACCTGAGAGGTTTTAACATCCTATACTCCCGGAGCCAGAACAAGGGTAGGCCACAGCCTCAATCCCTGTTCTGATCCCTAAGATATTTTTAAAGTCTCCCTCCTCATGCCCTTTTCAATCATAAGGAGGGGCTCCATATTGGGTTGCCAACCTTTGACATGGGTCATAGATTCGAAAGCCAAACAACTCAGCGGTTAACTGCGTGCTATTATATATAATCGCTAGCAGCCGCCGGTAAGTTTACTCACTGAGCCGCCGCATGACGGTAGGCTAACAGGCTCGCCGAAATTTTATCAAAGAGATACGTATCCTTCCGCCGGACATGGAGGACCGGCGTCAGGATAGGTAGTGGCACACTACCACATACAAAAACAATAACAGGGGGAAAAGACAAGAGGACCAGACCACACGCCGGCACGGCGGCCACAGACCTCAGGCCGCAGCCATAAGGACTGGCGGGTCAATAACAAGGACAATACTCTTCTACGGGCACCAGCCTGAGAGAAAACCTTCCTCTAAACAAAACACCCCTTCAGCAAAGACGTCTCCTTGAGCTCCCTGAAAGTGGGCAACACTAATTCACGGGGAGCACAAGAAAAGGGGGCACAGAATATATCACATACAGATAAAAAACATACACCCCTAACAAAATAGAGTCCCTAAAGGCTGTATCACGATGTAAGGAATCTTCATGCAGGATAAAACTTACTCTGAAGACAACCACGAGCAGCACGAAGCAGGTGAGGCCCCCGCACGGGGTCTCTAAGCAGGCTCGAACGCCAGAAGATCCCACACCATGTGTGACAATCCTTGCACTGGCGCGTCTGCACAATGAAAAAAGACAAGGCCCCTAGGCCGAAACACTGGACTGTAGAACAGCTCTGGAAGATAAAAAGCCTCCTAACTAAGGAAAAGCAAAAAACTAAGGCACAAAATAAGAGACACGAGTAAACACCCAAGTGGCGTCAGTCTTGAACACAACATGTTAGCGCCTGAAATGTACCCTAATTTAACACTTCCTGTGGGCAAACCATAACACAACCCGTGCTAGCTAATCTAAACCTTGTTCACTACAACTCAGATATATACAAATGAGTAAAGACTCACTAGAAGAGAGCGAACGTCGAATGAAGCAGCGCTCGGGGCAAACGTGTTGACAGGTTGCCCGCGGGGAAGAGAAGGAAGAATGATGCGCTCGGCGAGAAGCGGCAAGAAGCCACAAAGCAAGAAATCCACCGAATGTGGGAAGCTTGTTTATAACATTATTTAAGTATTAAAGTTTTCCTTTTTTCTTCTCTTATTTTTTACGAAAGTTTTTTCGTAGTGGGTACCCAATCTATGACGACACCATAAGAGAAGTAGCGTTGCACTTATGAAGATGACTCTTGTTTCTTCCCCGCGGCGGCTGATTCAAGCGGCCAACGTGGGTGTTGAATGGAGACTACTATACTAATAGGCAACATTGTCAATGATGGAGGGGCCACTATTAAATATATATATATATATATATATATATATATATATATATATATATATATATATATATATATAATTAAAAATATATATAAACATAATATATATATATATATATATATTTATAGAGAGAGAGAGAGAGAGAGAGAGAGAGAGAGAGAGAGAGAGAGAGAGATAGTGATATATATTTTCCTACCTTTTAACGTCGTACCAGCAGTAGAATCAAGAAGAGCGTGAAGACGAAGCCTCCTGTAATGTAGGTGTGAAGGTCCAGTGCTTCCCATTCCCTTGATGTTTGTCTACGGGCCGGAGCATTGGCGGCACCTGCAGGGAGGCTGTCCCTGTTGTCGGTTTCTGTATCACTGGGGACGAACTCGACTGTCGTGTCGCTGTCGCTACCATCATCACGCTCTTCCACCGGCTAAAAAGGAAAAAATAATATGATACACAGGAATATATAATAATGTTTGTTGGGAGACCGATACCATGAACAGGTTTCGAACCCACCGACACCTCATACATTACGGAAAGGTGGGCACCTTTTATCACAAAGTGCCCAGGTTACCACGATATGTGGTCAACTGCTTCGAAACCTGGAAATGTATTTAAATTATTTCTTTCCGAAATAAATAAATTCCTGAATACAGAAACAGTTTAACAAAATGTGTAATAACTATTAAATTAATCTTGGCGAGACGCACTAACACATTTAGTGTGAAAAATCAAATGAGGAATTACTGAAATAGATAAATAATTGTAGAAATAATAAATAAATATGTATAATTACCTGCCGTTTGCGTGGCCTCGTCCATATTTTGCCGATGTGAGGGTTGAAGAAGCGGAAATTGTTCCTTATCCAATGTTCCCTCGGCGAGAGTGGTTTGGCCCGCTTTTCCTGGGTCAGCTTGGTGAACCTGGTCTGCATTCCCCTGAACCAGCTAGTAAGCTGACCAGCTGTTGAACAAGAAAAATAAAATTTGTAATAAACATATAGTAGCTTTTGAAAGTGTAGGACATGAGAAAAATGTGCTGGCGATCAACAACAGCTATTAATCCTTGTCACTTTATACAGGTCATACTTATGCCACTTATAATGTAATACATATGTCAACCCCAGCAAAAACTAACATTATATAACAACAAATTATGTCCCAAATAACGGAGCGTGTGTGCATGTTGACTGTGCAATAAAGGGAAATATGCAAATGACAAATTCCTTTAAACAAGGGCAGAGAATTGATAACATTATTATTAACATAAACAAACGTTGTTTCGCACACAATGTCACTTTATTTTTATATGTTAAACACTTGCTTTTTTGCATATTTCTACTGCACAATTCCATACAGACACATAATTTGATGTTTTCAACTTACCAATGACGTTGAGTGATCTGGCCTTATGGTCTAAGCCGTCAAACCTCAAAGGCCTGTCCCTGTAGGACTTGTGGCCTTTGTTGTAGAGGAATGGTCGTGTCTTGAACCACTCAACCAGTTAAACTTCCTCTTCTTCAGTGAAGACGTTCCTCTTTGCAGAAGGCGCCGGATTGGAGGTGTCCATCTTCGACCCATCCTCAGATTCCGGTTCCTCCACACGATCCTCCTCACCGGGTTCATCTCTCGCAAAAACTGGTGACCGTGACCGTGAACGTGATCTAGGTGAGTGACCTTCTCCACTCGTGCTTGGTATGGACTCTGAATGGCGTGTGGGTCCAGCCATCTCCTTCTCCATCTCCTTCTCGGCCTTCTTCACTTGTTTGTTGGGTGTAACTTTGGGTATGATGATTTTTCAGTAACGGGTGCGCGGACGTGAGTAGGGACGTGTGCTCTCGGTGGTGGTAACTAGGGTAATGATACCCTGACACGACTGGTGTATCTATATGGGTCATTGAAACTGGAGCGACCATAGAGAGTGTTATCGCAAGGGTCAGTGCCCAACGTTCGCCCACATTCGACCCATGTCACTCTGCTGTCGTGTTGCATTTGCTGATATTCGTCGAAACACTCACTGCATTCGCACAACCACCGTACGGTAGTCGCCATAATCGAGCGAATTCGCTCACAAGCAGCGTTGCCAATAATAGCAAGTCGCCATATTCGCTCCAAAACTCACAGGGCATTCGTCCATAATCACCCATATTCGTCCAGTATTCGCTTGGCATTCGTACAACATTCGCCGTATTCGTCCGACATTCGCCTAATTCGCCCACATTCGCCGGAACTGGCGAATACGGGGACAATGGTACGAATTGTGCGACTATCATGCGAACAACGTCGAATGCAGTGAGACAAAGGGCGAATGTCGTTCAACATTCGCCAAAATTTTGAATTCGCAGCCATTTTTTGGGTATGCTCAAAATTTACGCCGAATCTGGAGGAACATGGGCAAACATGGGCGACGCTAAGGTGAACGCTGTGCGATTTCGGCGACAATCGGAGAATATTCGAGCGAATATGGCGAATCTTGGGACATAGACAAAAAAATCCTGTCGCCCTCGGTCGCTGGGCGTTCGCCATCGAAAAGTCGCACAATGGGATACCCCCTTTAAGTGATGTCGCAGCACCGAGTATATTTTGATCATAATCGGTATCAGCAATATATATACTCGATTTACTCATTTCGAGTGAGATATACCAACATGTTCCTACCCAACCTATTCAACATCTGACAGATATTAATACAGCACAGAGCGAGCCAAACGTAATGACAGCTGAGACATGACTAATTAGCGCCACTGGTGTACTTAGCCTCTCTTAAGGGGGCCCACCTCGTTTTTTTTTCTCTCTTTCGCTCTCTAGGTTGTATCCATTTGGCCCCATTCAGCCTACTGTTTTAAGACGTTTATCTCAATCCAGGTGTCGATTTTTTCCACGAGCCAGCATATTTTATAAAATGTTTTTTGACAGCAGGCTATATTTGTAAATTTTTCGATAGAAAAATGTCTCCGGCGAAGCCAGAATTCTCCATACAATGCTGGCTCGCTATCGCTCGTCAGGAAGAAATCGACACCTGGATGGGGATAAACAGTAGGCTGAATTGGGTCACATGGATACAAGCCAGAGAAAGAGAGAAAAGGAGAGAAAAAAGCAGGTCACCCCCCTTAATATGCTCACTATATGAATATACTCAACCCTTTGACAATACTGCCGCAACAATTTATACAGCTTAGGAAGGAGCTGTCGGAGTGAAGAGGGTACAGACTATTCCAATTAACCCTCTGACTTTCATGTATTCTTCCTAATCTGAATACAATCGTGTAATTACAGCCAGGATACATAACATAAATTATATACTATGAAATTCCTTAAACACTTAGATAAAACTTATTAACAGCAATGTGAATGTATGTGTGTGTATAAATACATATGTGTGTATGCGAATGTGTGCGTGCTCGCGAGTGCATGTGTGTGCGAGTGGATGTTTATGTGTGTGCATATGTGTGTATGTGTGGGTGTGTGTGTGTGTGCTGATCCTGTCAGAGTGGGGGTTGAGCGTCCCCTGCCTCCCAGAGCTCAACCTCACTTTATCTCATGCTAAATATGTTTCAATACTTTTTGACGTAGTTAATGGATTTCTTCTTCGATATCCGACAACAAAATGTGACTTCCCCAATTTGAACTAACTGATTTTGTCTACTCTACTTCTGACTACAAAATTGACTTCCCGAATTTGTCAACCACCTGATTTTGACTATTTCATTAGTACTATACTACTTTTTCTTTTAGGGCAAACACTCTACACCAGGTATTATAGAGATAGCCGGTTTGCCACAGTTATAACAGAAAACCGATTACGGCGGATGGCTGTGGCCTGATGAAGTCCATCCGCCTCTCTATTTTGCCTTGGGGTGGGTGTTTGACTGTATCTCTATATTTGCCATATATTTATGGTTATTTCAACTCTTTTCACATGTGTGTGTGTGTGTATATGCATGAATGTGTATGTATAATGTGTATGTATGGAGAAAGGGGGTTAAGGTCGATGGAATGAAAACGACGC
>JBAKBP010032351.1:0-23243 GCA_037953745.1 Lithodes maja
GGTATTGCTGTGGAGTGTATAAAGAAGGATGGAGATGTGATAATAGATTGGTTGGTGAGACTTTTCAATGTGTGCTTTGCTGTGTCAATGGTACCAATAGACTGGAAGAGTGCATGTATTGTGCCGTTGTACAAGGGGAAGGGAGATCGGCAGGAGTGTTCAAGTTATAGAGGTATTAGTTTATTGTCAGTGGTTGGAAAGCTGTATGGCAGGGTGTTGATAGAGAGGATAATAAAGTGTACGGAAGTTGCAATAGGAGAAGAACAGTGCGGTTTTAGGAGGGGAAGAGGGTGCGTGGATCAGATGTTTGCAGTAAGACAGTTATGCGAGAAGTATTTAGAGAAGCATAAGGAGATATTTTGGGCTTTTATGGACTTGGAAAAAGCGTATGATCGTGTGGACCGTGAAGCAATGTGGAAGGTGTTAAGGATTTATGAAATAGGAGGAAATTTGTTAGAAGCAGTTAAGAGTTTTTATGAAGGGAGCAGAGCATGTGTGAGAGTAGGAAATGGTGAGTTGAGTGAATGGTTTGAGGTAAAGGTAGGTTTGCGACAGGGTTGTGTAATGTCACCATGGCTGTTTAATATGTTTATGGATGGTGTGGTGAGGGAGGTGAAAAGGAGAACTATGGGAAGAGGATTGGGTTTAGTAGGAAAGAATGGTAGAGATTGGGAGTTGAATCAGTTGCTGTTCGCTGATGACACAGCATTGGTGGCGGATTCTGATGAGAAACTGCAGCAGGTAGTCAAAGAGTTTGGTGTGGTTTGTGGAAGGAGGAAACTGAAGGTGAACGTCAATAAAAGTAAAGTAATGGTGTGTAATAGGGGAGAGCATAGGGTGAATCTAGATGTGAGGCTGGATGGGGAAATATTAGAACAAGTAGAGTGTTTTAAATATCTAGGAGGAACAATAAGCAGGAGTGGAGGTATGGAAGTGGAGGTAAAACAGAGAGTGTGTGAAGGAAGGAAGGTTTTCGGAGCAATGGGAAGTATGTGGAAGACGAGAAATCTCGGAGTGAAAGTAAAAAGTGCACTGTATCAAGGAATTGTTGTGCCAACAGTGATGTATGGGGCTGAGACATGGGCTCTGAAGAAAAAGGAGAAAAGAGGGCTGGATGTGATGGAGATGAGCTGCTTGAGGAGTATGTGTGGAGTTACTCGTAGAGACAGATTGAGGAATGAAGAGATACGTAGGAGAGTGGGGCAGCAGGAACATTTGTCAGCCAGAGTGGACAGAAGGGTGCTGAGCTGGTATGGTCATGTTGAACGAATGGGAGATGAAAGGCTTACAAAGAGAATATGTGAGTCAGATACAAGGGGAGATAGAAGGGCAGGAAGACCCCCATTGAGATGGAGAGACTGTGTAAGAAAGGCTTTGGATGATAGAGGAATGACTATAGATCAGGCAGGGGAAGTGGTGGTGGACAAGAGTGAATGGAGAATGCTTGTGAATAGTTGAGTGAACACGTGGTCATTTGGAGTAAGGGGTCGGGCGCAAGTTGGACTAGATAATAGTCCATCAGGCGCCTGGCCCGGGGAGACGATTAATATGAAGGGTGTGGCTGGAAGTGTGGTGGGAGGGCTTGTGGCTTTGGCTCCGCTGCATGTCTGCCTGCCGAGATCGGAACCTCTCCGGGTGGTCAGGGGCCGGGGGAGTGCTGGAGCGACCTTGGTAACCCTGGTCTCTGGGTCTTCTCCTGGGTGACCTGGATGTGTGAGAGTTTGTGTTTTTTATATGTGTTAATTTTTTGTTTTATGATGTTTTTGTGTTTTCCCTGTTCTTGCTCTGTCTTGAGTCGGCTACCCCCAAAATGGGGATTGGGCCTGAGCATATAGATAGATAGATAGATAGTAATTTATTTATAAAATATACAGTATAATTGTATTCTCAAAATGAGTCTCTATACACAAAGTGGGTTACAAGAATCTCGGCTGTAATGGTCTTCCGCTTCTCAATATCTAGCTTGCTCGCTCTCTCTAGCTCGCTCGGGCTCGGGCACGCGCTCGCGCGATCTTTCTCTCTCTCTCTCTCTCTCTCAACACGCAGACTACAAAGTCAGTTCGTACAAGTTTTTAAAATATGGAATGGGTTTGATAATGTGTATCATAGCAACATGTTTAGCCTCAATATCAATACAATATGCAACCATGGCTGGCAGTTAGAATTGAAAAGGTTCAGCTCTAGTATTTGTGGAAACTGTTTACCATTTATGATCTGTTCTACCTGGAACAAATTTTCCTCAAAAGTTGTAAAATTCCCTCAGTTGAGCAGTTCAAGAACACAGTAGATAGTATTTTGCACACTTTGTAAGGAGTGTAGTGCACTGAAAAATGTATCTCCTTCCACTTCGAATATTTCCCCGTAATGGACCGCAAGGTCTTTGAGATACCTTGCAACTCCTTGTAACTCTCTCATAGCACACACGGTCTACAACCAAGATTTAACGGGTCTGAATGTGGTATATTTCCCTTCATTAGTGTGTGTGATGAATGTTGCCTGCATTCGATACACATACTGTAGTTGTGTAGTTGATGGTAAAACTGTCTATTAACCCTTGTACTCAAGGGTTCTATACTCAAACCTTACTAAAAGTTAACACCGACTTCGATAGTAATTTGTATCGAGTTTTAAATTTAATTGATTGAAAGAAAAAGTGCGTAGGGCACATATAATTAAATGCAGACCGTTTTTAGTATGTATGGTATTGAATAAATGGGAGAAACTGATTGAAATGATAGACGAAACAATCAATAACAGTCGCAACACTATTCCAGCCAATCTTTGCCTTTAGGCCTAGATCTTTCCTTTTATGATATAAAAGCCCGACTGTGTAAGTAATTTGAGAACCTAGGAGTAGATCTTAAAGGGCACGTTGATGTGTATTGCAATAATGGTGAACATAATATCCTGAGTACTGTATGAGATTGGATTTAATTACGGAATTATTATATTGAAATCACAGTAAGCCTTGATCGCAGAAAGTAGTGCAATGAGAGAGAGAGAGAGAGAGAGAGAGTGAAGGTGAGGGAGAGAGACAGAGAAGCACAAGACCACAACAGCCAAGATTCTTGTAACCCACGTAATTTATAGAAACTCATTTTGAGAATACAATTATCCATTTTATTGTATATATATATATATATATATATATATTCCTAATAAATATTAAATGTCGGTCGTTGTAAACATGTGCAATGATGGTTTGACAATAATTTGTAATACATGAGAGCAATCGTCACTAATCACTAACTGCAAGCTAGAGAAGGAAGGGTGGGGGAGTTGTGGATAGTTTGGGGTGAAAGGTGTGGGTAGACTTGGACCCTACTTCCCCCTTCCACCTGCCCAGGGTGGAGTAGGGGAAGGAAAGACCCACCCCTGAGCAACTTTCAGTACGCGTGAGTGTACCTGTATCCTGTATCCATTTCATCATGAATTTTGCCAATCTACTGTACCTCCTTACTGCCCATCAACGCAAAATTGTCAGATCTCTGGAAAGCCTGAACAATAAAATTTCTATTGCTGAAACTGCTATATCTTTTAACCTCGTGTGCATCAAAGACAAAACAAAAAATATATATATATATTTACCGGTATATATATATATAATATATATATATATATATATATATATATATATATATATATATATTGTTACGTATCTTGATCCTCAAGTGGTTAACTTGATGAATCTAGATAGCACAGATATATATATTAAGGTATCAGTCAGCTGAAGGCAAAACAAAAGTAAAATCTAATACAATTATTTCCTGTTGTTGCTTCCTTTCCTTTTGGATCTTAGGACTTGGTGTCCTTTATTGACTGATACTCTTTAATTATGAAAAATACTGAAACTAATTAAAGTCATGTAGTATTTATAAAGAATTATTATTTAACCGAAGCTTAGTAGGCGATGGTTATGAACCGAATAAGTTATATCTAAAGAAGGACTATTAATTCTATAAAAAGTCTTGAAAGATAAATATTGAGGTAAGAATATTTCTGTCTCTTACCCTTTTTTAAATGAATGGCTAGTTTTCTTATATGTCCTTTTATTTATATTTAATGTAATTATTCTTGGTTCTTGTCTTACGTTAATAATATTATATTATTATTATCATCAGGATTAATATCAAAGTCACATAAAAAGTTAGATATATATTTAATAATTAGTTAAATGTATTTCTTAACCACGTAACATTGAGGTTTGATTATGAGTAAATTAAGTTACAGGATCGCTTCATAGATTCGATTCAGGTCTCACTCAAATAATATGAAAAGCAAAATAATATTTTTAAGCTAAAAGAATTTCTTCAGCTTAGGAAATCACTCGAAGTAACATTAAAACAGCCATGTTAGTCTAAGGCGATATTACTAATAAGAGACAATAGCATCACCGTACTAAGCACCGTTCAGCAATGTAAGCTTAATTAAAAGAAAATGAAAGAACTCGTAAGTATTAATATAAAACAATAGTATTACTTTCATCATAACCCAATTACTTAAAGAGTTGCTTTAGTCCACAAGTTAGTCAACTAAAATAGTTAAGTACATAATAGTAGCGTTAACGTTAATTCCCAATCAAATAGTTAAGTACATAATAGTAGCGTTAACGTTAATTCCCAATCACATATCTCACTAACCAACATAACGTAAGTGTTTACACCGAACACACTTAACACACACTTATATAATCTGACTGACAGTCACAAACCCATTATAATACTTCACCCCGTCTTCCTCCAGCTGCAAGTTCTCCTTACCCAACTCCAAATGAGACCGATTTGAATGCCCACTACTCGGGTCTTATATACTAAACAATGATGGTGTAGGAACGAATCAGGAGGCAGCGGGTAGTGCACGCCTCAATCACAGCTCCTCGAGTTGCGTAGCAGGTGTGTGGTCCAATGGAGGCTCCTGGCGTCGATCATATGTCATAGTGTCGGGTCATCGAAGTAGTTTGCAGGGTCCCCTATGACGCACACAGGTGTGAAGGCTTGTTTGCTGGTATGCGGACGAGCTGGTTTCCCACTCACTGGTTCGTTCGCTGGTCTGCTTCGCCGCCTGGGTAGTTTGGCACTCCTTCAACTCTTAATTCTAACTCTAAAATAACATACAGGGCTCCTTATGTCAGACCTCCCCCCTAGAAAAGAGTTTAAGGATAATATATAATAATAAACATAAGACATAAATAGATTCACCACCAGATTGGCAACAGCAAGATTATAATGAGGATATAATAAGGATATCACCCAAAGTAGGCAACGTCTCCAGGTACCACATCAGAACATAGCCGGAACGTAGCTGGAGCGTTATTCGAACTGCAAGGCATCTCACAGCTGAAGGCTTGAAAGCACACTACTAAAGCATGATATTTACCTCGCTACAAGGGAGAGCTAATTGCCAAAATCCTCATTAAATTAATCTTACTGCTGGATGAGGCCAACCCGGTAAATGTAATCTTTAACAGATACGTGATAGACAATCGGCTAGCACGTTCTGGACCCCCTTAATATGTTTGACAACCATGGAGTATTCCTGCAGCAACAAACTCCACCTGGTCAGTCGTTGGTTTTTATTTTGGAACTTATGCAAACATTTTAAGGGGTGATGGTCAGTATACACAGTGATGGCACCAGAGGCAGATTGCACATAGACAGCAAAGTATTGAAGGGATAAAATTAATGCTAACAGCTCCTTCTCAATGACTGAATAGTTACGTTGAGCAGAATTAAATTTTTTACTGAAATAGCACACAGGATGCAATACTTCACAGTCGTCTTCCTGTAGCAACACTGCACCAACCCCGGTATTGCTCGCATCCACTGCTAGGGAAAAAAGATCTGTTAAAATCAGGAGCTCGGAGTACAGGATAATTAGATAATATATATTTGGTAGCATTAAAGGCCTCCTCACATTCGGATGACCATTCAAACTTCACATCCTTACGGAGAAGATCTGTCAGGGGAGCTGTTAACTTTGAAAAGTTTAAAATGAAACGCCTATAATAACCAATCATGCCTAGGTACCTTTGGATATGTTTCTTAGTGCTAGGAGTTGGAAATTCTAGAATAGACTCTACCTTTGCTTGAGGAGGTGCAACCTGCCCCTGACCTACCGTATATCCTAGATACTGGACCGTACTCTTTACAAAGGTGCATTTCTTAAGATTAACCACCAGATTGGCATCAGCAAGATTTAAGAACAACAATCTAAGTTGGTAAAGATGCTCCTCCCATGACTGTCAAAAGATAAGAATATCATCGATGTAGACAACGCATCCAGGTACCCTTTCAGTCACCAAATTCATGAGGCGCTGGAATGTAGCTGGAGCGTTTTTCAAGCCGTAGGGCATTACGTTACAGCAGAAGGCTTGATTATTGACTACAAAGCATGAAATTTCCCTCGCTCTAGGGGTGAGAGCTACTTGCCAATATCCCTTCATTAAGTCAATCTTGCTGATATAAGTGGCTGTACCAATCTGGTCAATGCAGTCGTCGATCCGTGGCAGTGGGTAGGTATCGTTCTTTGTGACAGCATTAACTTGCCTATAGTCCATACATAACCTATGGCTCCCGTCTGGCTTTGGCACAAGTATGACCGGACTACTCCACTGGCTTAAGGCTCTTGTGATCAGCTCGTTAGATAACATGAAGTCAAGCTCGACCTGCAGTATACTCCTGCGTTGTGGTGAGACACGGTAAGGGGGATAGTTTAATGGGAGTTGCATCCCCTACGTCGATGTCGTGCACGGCCAAAGAAGTGAGCCCTGGAGTATCACGGAAGACACTGGGAGACTGAGATAAAACAGAGATTAGTTGGTTCGCTTGATCAGAGGGAAGATGACATAGTTTAGATGGTAATTCCCCCCAAGCTACTGAATTATACTGAAAGTTGGATAGGCTACATGACAAGTCAAAGTCTGCATGGATACCTTCAGGCTCTGGAACAGTCTGTTGCGGGTCAGTAAGAGAACTGAAGACTTTGTCCGCAACAGGCTGTCCACAGGTCCTGACATTCACTGCCACAGTGGGAGAATCTGGAGGAGAGGAATCAGGGGACCTATGGTAGGGTTTCAACATATTTATATGAAATACTTGCGCGGGCTTTCTCCTGTCTGGGGTAGTTACTAGATAATCGGTAATGCTCACCCTCCGAATGATCTTATATGGGCCCCTGAACTTGGCAGATAAAGGTTGGCCAAAGAGGGGGAGCAGGACCAAAACCTCATCACCGGGCTGAAACTCCCTCTCACGGGCTTTTCTGTCATACCAGTTCTTCATGGAGCTTTTAGCCAGTGTCAAGTTTTGAGCTCCAAACTCACATGAGGATCTCAGCCGAGTTTTGAAATCTGAAACATACTTGAGGAGGTTTTGGTTCCCCTCCTGGCCAACTAGACTATCCTGCAATAGTTGCAAAGGACCTCTTACCTGGTGACCGAAAACTAGCTCATTAGGGGAAAAACCCAGGGATTCAGTTGGAACCTCACGAGTAGCAAATAAAAGAAAAGGTACCCACTTATCCCACTCAACTCCGGTCTCTGTACAATACTTACGTAACATTCCCTTTAATGTCTGATGATATCGTTCGAGAACCCCTTGACTCTCTGGGTGGTAGGTGCTAGACTTAACATGCTCGATACCCAACTCCTTCAGGGACTGCTGAAAAATGTTAGAGGTAAAATTAGTTCCTTGATCACTTTGCACCTCATGGGGGAAACCCATTCTGGTGAAGAATTTGAGCAGTTCCTTGATGACAGTTGGAGCAGAGGTAGTCCTTAAGGGTATGGCCTCTGGGTAGCGAGTTGCCATGTCCATAATAGTTAATAAATAAATGTTACCTTGGGAAGTCTTAGGCAATGGGCCTACAATGTCCACTACCACCCGAGTAAAAGGATTCTCGAAGACGGGCAAGGGCACCAGAGGATGTACAGGCACCTTCTGATTGGGTTTTCCTGTCATCTGGCAAGTGTGACACACTCTACAAAACTCCACTACATCTGCACGCATTCCTGGCCAGTGAAAGTGGGCTCTGATTCTGTCTAGAGTTTTTCTCACACCTAGGTGTCCTGCCAATGGTATACAATGTGCCATTTCCAAGATATCTCTACGACAAGGTTTGGGGACTACTACTTGATGGACGTCCCAGGCCCCGTTATCGATTGGTCTGTGTGGCTGTCTCCATCTACGCCACAATACTCCTCCTTTGAGGTAGAAACATTCACCACCCTCCTTCTCACATTCCTCTTCACTCACGGCCCTGGCAGCTAACTCCTTGCATTCTCTATCATCTCTCTGTAGCTCTACCATGCCACTAGGACAATTTGGAGGGGTTTCATGGTCATCGTTAGGGTCAAGATGAGCCATAAAGGTGTCAGATAAATCCACCTCAGTCACATCATCAGGCACAGTTGGAGCGTCATTCACACTCTCATCATCCCTTTCATCAACTCTTACATTCGGTACATTTCTGTCTGAGGGAACTGCTACTTGAGACATTGAACGTGTGACAGCACACACACGGAAAACAGTTGGCATCTCCTTTTCGAGCTCACCGGTTAGTGGCTCGTTAACAGGGGAAAGTGACAAAATGGGGTCTGGTCGGACCTTCTCACCTGCTACATCATTCCCCAAAAGGAGTGTTACCCCGGGCACAGGGATATCTTGGGACCTACATAAAGCTATGGTGGCCTCACCCTGTAGTAACTCACATTCAATTTCGCCTTTTACCAAGTATGCATAAAATTGGCCTCCAGCACCTCTCATTACAACTGGTTCGCCAGGTGGGCACTCAGTGTAAGGATTCACCATGAGGGTGCTAGTAGAACCTGTGTCTCTCAGAATTTTTACCTCATGCATACAATCATTTAATCTCACGTTGCCAGATGAAATAAAGGGACGGTAACTGTCCTGCACTGATGGTGAAATTATTATTGGCTTAACCCTAGTGGGTTGCACCACGCATGCTACTACACTCCTGTCTAGATGATTTACGTTAGCTGCTAGGTACTCCTTCTGTCGGGAATCCTGCATTAAAGGAACTTTTGGTGCTAGGTACTCCTTCTGTCGGGAGTCCTGCATTACAGGCACATATGGAGTTTGAGATACGGCGGCAACTGTCTGCCCCGATCTCTCTGTTCTCTCCTTGGCCCAGCACTGATAAGATAGGTGGCCTCTCATGCCACAAAAAGTACATACTTTAGGGGATACGGGAACGTTACCTCTTTGAGCATTACTATTACTTTGGGGCCCACCTCTGTTACCATTGCCCTGAGTTGCATTTTTAGTTGGGGGAACAATTCTATTTTGGCTAGCTGGGGAAGACGTTACAGGCTTGTGACTGGGTCTGTCAGATTTGTGATTGGGATACTTAAAATTAGAACTAGAATTATCGTAGGGCTTCTTTCCACGAAATTTGTTGTTGAGCACGTATGTGTCAGCCATGTCAGTGGCGTCGGCAAGACAATCTACCTTTTTCCCCCTTAACCCTTCTGGCCCGGTTGTCATTTTAAAATGACACCACGAATGAAGGGCAGGTGCCCGGTTGTCATTTTAAAATCTGTAAGCTTGAAAGCCTATTCAGCTTGGTCTGAACGCCGTGCGTCCGACGCATGTAAACAAAGCCGATCGTTACGTCACCGCACCTCCGAAAACAAGAGAGAGAAGACTCGTTTGTTATTGTATGTCTGTATGTCGTTGTTTCAGTAGTGAAAAGATCGTCATATTGATAACATCGCCTGCAAGTGCTCTCCACTGAAATCGTCATCACAACTGAACCAGTTGACATAGAGAGCTCTACTCAACGCCAGTCTACAGATTGGAAACCGCACTACATTTATAGATGTGTGGACAATTTCTAGCAGTTAAACTAAACAAAAATACGGTAGCCTAGGCCTAGACGTTTTTCGGCCAGATCGCCCGGGTAGCCCACACTGTCATTTTGAGAGCCTGCCCGGGCCAGGAGGGTTAAATGATAGGCTACAGAAGAATCAATTTTCCATAGGAAATTTTCTAACAGGACCAACTCCTTCAGATCGTTGTAGCTTGTGACTTTCTTACTCTTGACCCAATGATTGAAAGTTTTAGTCATGGTCCTGGCAAATACCTTATGGGTTTCTTCTACTTTCTTCTGTTTTTTACGGAAAGATTGCCTGTAAGCCTCAGGCTGCAATTGATATGTTTTTAGGATAGCTTCTTTGAGATTGTCATAATCCTGCCTAACCTCTGCTACTTCTGACAAATACGTGGCTCGAGCCTGCCCTGTCAAAACGGTTTGCAACATAAAAGGCCATTGATCTCTTGTCCACTTCATACCTCCAGCAACTTCCTCAAACAAAAAAGAAATCCTGCACATTATCCTCAGTGAAAGGTGGAATGACACTAGTCATAGTCAATCCCAGAAGGGGAGCAATTACGGGAGCATTTGTATAGACATTTTGTTGAGCTATACGATACTGATATTCACATTTTATGCTGGCTTCTTCGGTATTTGCTTTTATTCTGGCTAGTTCTAGTTCGACATTTAGTCTGGCTTGTTCGGTCTTTATTCTGGCTAGTTCCAGTACTTGATCACCGGTCAAACCAGGTGGCAATTGTTCATCAAGTTGGCTAGGTTTACTCGGGATCCCACCAACTGCTCCGTCACCCTCCTCGCCTTCTACAGGGAACAGGTGGGTTTTTATGGTCTGAGCCACCTCTACTTTGGACATGTTTGAGACAGTTAATTGGAGATGTGAGGCAAGCACTTTCAGTTCGGATTTTGACAGACAGTCAATATCAGGGGCTGTGGGTTCGGATTCTATGAAAACTCGAGCATCTTCGTCATTAATTAGATGAGGCATAATTAATATTTGATTTTTAAGTAGTGAAACGTTAATGAAACTGAGTGAAACTGTATGAAACGAATCCTGGCGAGGTCGTCACTCTTCTGTTACGTATCTTGATCCTCAAGTGGTTAACTTGATGAATCTAGATAGCACAGAGATATATATTAAGGTATCAGTCAGCTGAAGGCAAACCAAAAGTAAAATCTAATAACATTATTTCCTGTTGTTGCTTCCTTTCCTTTTGGATCTTAGGACTTGGTATCCTTTATTGACTGATACTCTTTAATTATGAAAAATCTATCTATCTTATCTAGATAGATAGATAGTATTTATAAAGAATTATTATTTAACCGAAGCTTAGTAGGCTATGGTTATGAACCGAATAAGTTATATCTAAAGAAGGACTATTAATTCTATAAAAAGTCTTGAAAGATAAATATTGAGGTAAGAATATTTCTGTCTCTTACCCTTTTTTAAATGAATAGCTAGTTTTCTTATGTCCTTTTATTTATATTTAATGTAATTATTCTTGGTTCTTGTCTTACGTTAATAGTATTATATTATTATTATCATCAGGATTAATATCAAAGTCATATAAAAACTTAGATATATATTTAATAATTAGTTAAATGTATTTCTTAACCACGTAACATTGAGGTTTGATTATGAGTACATTAAGTTACAGGATCGCTTCATAGATCCGATTCAGGTCTCACTCAAATAATATGAAAAGCAAAATAATATTTTGAAGCTAAAATAATTTTCTTCAGCTTAGGAAATCACTAGAAGTAACATTAAAACAGCCATGTTAGTCTAAGGCGATATTACTAATTAGAGACAATAGCATCACCGTACTAAGCACCGTTAAGCAATGTAAGCTTAATTAAAAGAAAATGAAAGAACTCGTAAGTATTAATATAAAACAATAGTATTACTTTCATCATAACCCAATTACTTAAAGAGTTGCTTTAGTCCACAAGTTAGTCAACTAAAATAGTTAAGTACATAATAGTAGCGTTAACGTTAATTCCCAATCAAATAGTTAAGTACATAATAGTAGCGTTAACGTTAATTCCCAATCACATATCTCACTAACCAACATAACGTAAGTGTTTACACCGAACACACTTAACACACACTTATATAATCTGACTGACAGTCAGATTATAATACTTCACCCCGTCTTCCTCCAGCTGCAAGTTCTCCTTCCCCAACTCCAAATGAGACTGATTTGAATGCCCACTACTTGGGTCTTATATACTAAACAATAATGGTGTAGGAACGAATCAGGAGGCGGCGGGTAGTGCGCGCCCCAATCACAGCTCCTCGAGTTGCGTAGCAGGTGCGTGGTCCAATGGAGGCTCCTGGCGTCGATCATACGTCATAGCGTCAGGTCATCGAAGTAGTTTGCAGGGTCCCCTATGACGCATGCAGGTGTGAAGGCTTGTTTGCTGGTATGCGGACGAGCTGGTTTCCCACTCGCTAGTTCGCTCGCTGGTCTGCTTCGCCGCCTGGGTAGTTTGGCACTCCTTCAACTCTAATTCTAACTCTTAAATTAACATACAGGGCTCCGTATGTCAGAATGTGTATAATATATGTAGATAATTTCCTGTATAGTGGCATACCTGATCTACATATAACGACCTTTGACACTAATTACGAACGTTGCTTATGTTATTTCCTGTACATTAATCTTTGTATCACTTACATTTGATATTATCAGGTAATATTATGTTAACGCGTATAATTCATTGCACACACATAAGATAACTATAAGAGAGAGAGAGAGAGAGAGAGAGAGAGAGATCCTTAGATAGATGAATATAGATAGACAGACAGATAGGTAAATGGACAGATAGATAGACATATACATAGATAGGTAGGGAGAAAAGCTCCCCCCATTTGTCAACAAGTCACTACCTCCAGATTGAGACACACACACACACAATCAAAATCACCACCCCCCAAAAAAAAAAAAAAAATCCATCAACAACCACACACACTCAATCTAATACACACACACACACACACAGGGGTAGCTATAGGAAAACTGAAGGCCTGGTGCTGGGCCATATTTCCGGCTTGGGTTATAGAGACATCCACCCCGCCGCCCCGCCCGCCCGCTGACCTGGAACTAAAGACCTTCTCTAAAAACATGAGAAACAAGACCTGGATAACAACCCCCCCCCCCTCCCCCCAGCTTCCAATGCTCCTCCCTTCTATCAACTCCTACCTCTGAATATATCTCTCTCTCTCTCTCTCTCTCTCTCTCTCTCTCTCTCTCTCTCTCTCTCTCTCTCTAAAAATAATCCAATGTTTACCAACTCGACTACCTCCTGAGAATCGTAGGAGTGTATCGTGGATGAAATTATAGCCTATACCTTACTTATATATATATATATATATATATATATATATATATATATACTGTATATATATATATATATATATATATATATATATATACTGTATATATATATATATATATATATATATATATATATATATATATATATACCGTTATATATATATATATATATATATATATATATATATATATATTATATATATATATATATATATATATATAAAAATCTTAACTCATACAGTACCGGCGACGTGTTCTTACTTTGATTTCAGCTACAGTTAGAAGATTTCATGAAGCCCAGGAAGGATATACAGTATGGTAGCTAAAAGGATTAATTGAAATAGTCTGTAGCCTATTAATTGGTAGATGTCCTTCCTAAGTAGAATAACATCGTCATATGGTTACCAAAATATAATGAGAAGTAACACACACACACACACACACACACACACACACACACACACACACACACACACTATATGCACCATTTTATTAAACCATGGTAAGAGCTTTCCCTACGACCACCACCACCATCATCACTATTGTGATGGATGACACACACACAGAAGTGCACAGATAGAAGGACAGACTGACAGACACACGGCGCAATGATTACAATACTACGCCACCCTCCCTGGGGCTATGTAACAACCACCACCCCTTCCAAGCACAACTACCTACAACTACCACCACTACCAACCACAACTACAACTACCATCACTACCACCCATTCCAAGCACAACCACCTACAACTACCACCACTACCACCCCTTCCAACCACAACTACAACTACCATCACTACCA
Source organism: Lithodes maja (assembly GCA_037953745.1). NCBI lineage: Eukaryota > Metazoa > Arthropoda > Malacostraca > Decapoda > Lithodidae > Lithodes > Lithodes maja. The sequence goes on from JBAKBP010032351.1 coordinate 13,995, forward strand.
CCCCTTCCAACCACAACAACCACCACCCCTTCCAACCACAACTACAACTACCATCACTACCACCCCTTCCAAGCACAACCACCTACAACTACCACCCCTTCCAACCACAACTACAACTACCATCACTACCACCCCTTCCAACCACAACAACCACCACCCCTTCCAACCACAACAACCACCACCCCTTCCAACCACCACCACCACTACCACAACAACCACCACCACTACCACCACCACCACCACAACCATCGACCAGCAGCAGCACCAGCAGTTTTAGAGGGAGATAATTCAACGTAAACAGTCTAAAGTTGGCTTAAAAATATGGCAGTTTGTGCTAATGATTCGCCTGTAAATATGCTAGGGCTAAATTCCTGGCCCAACAACCTGCTTTAACCATCTGTAAATTATCAAACATGTGGGAACAACGGTACGGGAACTTGCGATGTATAGGACAGGTGTGTGTGTGTGTGTGTGTGTGGGGGGGGGGGGGGGGGGGGGGAGTGCGTGTGGTGTGTGTGTGTTTTGTGGGTGTTGTGTGTGCGTGTGTGTGTTAGAAAGAGAGAGATAATGTATAGGACAGATATGTGTGTGCGTGTGCGTGTGTGTGTGTGTATCCTATCCCACCGTAATGAAGTAGTTGTGAAATCGTATACCCAGAAATACTCCCAAAAAAATAGAACTGCTTAAACAATACTACCAATAACTAAAACCCCCACCTGGCATCAACACTAGAGGGAAGCTAATTACTGTGGCCACCTGTACATATACCTATAGTAACGCCGATGGAAGGTGATCTGGCCTAAGCTAAACAAACGACTCCAACTTGGAATCTATAGGACAGGTGTAATTGTGTGTGTGTGGGGGGGGGGGGGGGGGCCCGTGGGGAGGGGGAGGGAGGAGATTGAAAGGGGGGGGGGTTAGAGGGCTAGGGTGTAAGATAGGGGGGCGCTTAGGGTGTCGGGGGTGGGATGCAGGGTGTCAAAAACTAACATAAGAAAATTGGAGTCTGCAGAAAGCCGACTGGCCCACACAAGGCAGATCCCTCACACACCCAACCAAGCTCGCCCAATTTTGTTTGAAGGCTTGAATGAGTGTGAAAAGGAATACAAATTAAAATGAACATGAAAGAGTAGCCAGGTTTTGGACATGTTATCACTTGCAAAGACTATATGAGAAGGAATACAAGCAAATTTACATATAGCATTTATTTGTATTTTTTGGCAATTTTGTCACCTCCAAAGACAATACGAGAAGGAATATAAGAAAATTAACATAACACAGCATTGTTTCGAACATGTTATCCCTGCCAGACATAATTTTAACTAAAATCTTGACTCGAGAGAGAGAGAGAGAGAGAGCGAGACTCACAAAGACCCCAAACCGACAACAAACGGATTCCTATTATATAATAACCTCTGTGGCCAGGCAAGAAAGGAGGCGGGTTTATTTATCACATCGAGTTTGGGCAAATAGAAGTTAATGTATTATTGCTTCTTTTACCATTGACTCCATACAAACACACATACACACATACACACACACACACACACACACACATACACATACATCAGGGACACATATACACGAACGCACACACGAAATCTATCTAATTTGTAAGTGTGCATGTGTGAGAGAGAGATAAATTTACACAGAGTTACACATATACTCAGACCACACAGACCTTGCGGTCCCTACGAGGTGGTCCGGTCTTAATACTACTAGACAGGGACAGTTTATAGAAGAAGAATAGGACAGCAGAGGAAGGAGAGAGACGAGAGAGAGACGAGAGAGAGCGAGAGGACGAGAGGTCGGACGGAGAGGGAGAGAAAGAGAAGGACAGGGAGAATGAGGGGGTAGGGGAATGGGGGAGGCACAAACAGTATAGAAAAAACAGAAGAAGGTGCAAACAAAATATTGGGTGTTTGTCTTCCCCTCTCTCGCACGTGCCCCACTGTTTTTATTCCTGCCCAGTTTGTCCCGCGTTTTTTTTTCCTTTTCTTGTGTGCTTGAGGCTTTTATTTATCGATTAATGTTTTTTTTTCCGTCTTTTTTTTTCCTTTTTCTTGCGTATCTGGGGCTTTTATTTATAGATTAATGTTTTGTTTGTTTGTGTTTTCGTAGTTTTCCTTTTCTTGCGTGTTTGGGGCTTTATTTATCAATTAATTTTTGTTTTTTTTTGTTTTTTCTTGCGTGTTTGGGGCTTTATTTATCGATTAATGTTTTTCTTCTTTTTTGTTTATTTTTTTTCCTTCCGTTTTTAGTTTTTTTTTTATTGATTAATGTTTTTTTTATTTCTTTTTCTTTTTGTTGGTATTTTTTTTCCCGTTTTCCTTGCGTGTTTGGGGCTCTTTTATCGATTAATGTTTATTTCCGTCTTTTGTTTTCCTTTTTCTTGCGTGCTGGGGCTTTTATTTATCGATTAATGTTTTTCCCGTCTTTTTCTTTTGTGTTTTGTTTCTATTATTTACTTATTGGTGTTTCTTTGCCTCTGCCTTCCATTCTTATTGTTTGTATTGTTATTTCATTGTGCATGTTTATTTTACTGCTTTTTCTCTCTTCATTCCGTCTAGTTTTATTGTTTGTAATGTGTTTATCTACTGTTTCACCCCTCTTCATTTGTTTTCTTCTATTATCTGTCTATTGTTTTGTTCTTCTCTCTTCATTCCGTCCTTTTCTTCATTTGTTTTCTTCTATTATCTATCTATCTATTGTTTTTTTCTCCTCTCCATTCCGTCCTTTTCTTCATTTGTTTTCTTTTATTACCTATCTATTGTTATGTTCTCTCATATTTCCGTCCTTTTCTTCATTTGTTTTTTTATTACCTATCTATTGTTATGTTCTCTAACATTTCCGTCCTTTTTCTTCATTTGTTTTCTTCTATTACCTATCTATTGTTATGTTCTCCTCTCACATTTGTCTTTTTCTTCATTTGTTTTCTTCTATTATCTATCTATTGTTATGTTCTCCTCTCATATTTCCGTCCTTTTCTTCATTTGTTTTCTTCTATTATCTATCTATTGTTATGTTCTCCTCTCATATTTCCGTCCTTTTCTTCATTTGTTTTCTTCTATTATATATCTATTGTTTTGTTTCTTCTCTCTTCATTCCGTCCTTTCTTCATTTGTTTACTTCTATTATATATCTATTGTTTTTCCTCCTCTCTTCATTCAGTCCTATTATCCTATTTTTCCTCTTTTGTTTCCTTTTCTATTGTTTCTTCTACTATTTCTCTATTGTTTCCCCTCTCCCTCCAGTCCGTACTTGTCTATTGTTTCTTCTATAATTTATCTATTGGTTTACTCCCTTTATTCCGTATTGCTTTGTCTGCTTTTTATCAATTCTTCATGTCGTATTATTGCCTCCTTTTTTATTAACCCGTACGGTACCGGTGACGCCAGTTTCATTATATTTTGACTACTATTAGAACGATTTTTCTATCGAATAATGTAAAAAATAATCTTGAAGTAGAGTCTTGGGGAGTCTTGTACATTTTTCGGTCGAAACATTTCCTAGCCCAAGGCCGTTTCCTTCTAACTGACAGGTTCGCTATCGCTTGCCAGGAAAAAAATCGACACCTTAATGGCCCAACCTTCATTCCATCTCGTTAGCCTCTCTATTTCCCTCCATTCATTCACTTTACCATCCTATTCTTCCACATTTCCATCTCCCTTTCCCTATGCCTTTAAGCCTTCAATAACGGCTGAGTAATTGGAGCTACCTTCATTAATAACCCAGGTGGTGATTGATCCCGGCCTATTAACCTGCTCCCTCATTGGTTGATTCCAGGTGCAGGCCTTCTTATTGGTGGGATGAGAGGGGCGGCCTGATTGGCTAGCTGGCCGGGCGGTCAAACTATTTACTACCCTCATATATATATATATATATATATATATATATATATATATATATATATAATTATATATATATTATTTATTTTTTCCGAGCCGCCAGCTAACGAGGCTGAATATTCACAAACTTAACCTATATCTTATCCTAAGGGGCTCAACAGATTGATCCTGGCTGCTAACGAGAGCGTATATAAACCAACGAGGGAGTACGGTGTGGGCAGGAGACTTTGTGGGTCCCCATAAATTGGTCCGTGCAGACCTAGCCTTCACGACCAAGGAATGTATTTGAGAGAAACTTCCCTCGTAGGCGCGTGGGATCAAACCCCCGACACCGGAGACAGCACTCCCAGTACAGTGACTAAGCGCACTTGGCTACCGTGACCATGTGTGTGTGCGTGTGTGTGGTGTATATATATATATATATATATATATATATATATATATATATATATATATATATATGTATATGTGTGTGTGTGTGTGTGTGTGTGTGTGTGTGTGTGTGTGTGTGTGTGTGTGAAAACTCAACAATATTCGTAATTTTGTACACATACAATAGAATGCAGCTATATTCAGAACAGCTCGTAAACTTTTAAGGGGGTCGGGCGTATATATTTGCTAATTTATTTAGAGTTCTATTGTTTTTATAGTTTCTTCCCTAGACCTCCATCAAGCTTAAGAAAACACCTCCCAAGACCCTCCTTCAATATAAATTTGTACATTTTTTCGATAGGAAAATGTCCCGGCCGAAGGCTGGTTCCTATTAAATTATAGGCTCGCTATCGCTTGCAAGGAAAAACTCGACACTTAATTGGCACGAAAGGTCTTAATATTGACAAAGAAATGGGGCGAAAGGTCTTTAAATCGCCATAGTGATTCTTATTGCAGTTATATCATTAGCTATATAGGCTTGTCCACGAACTATTGAATCCGCCTGTACAGGAGTGCCCCCCATCTCGGTTGCTGAAATGAGAGTGGTGGCCGTGGTACAGATAGGGAGGGGGGGGGGGGGGAGCAATTAGAAGCCGGGCCTGATTTGTTGACGTCTGGTATTGTTTGTAAGCATGGGAAGGAGCTGTAGTTATAAGCCATTACACAACCAGCTCCTTTCAATCTGTAGCCAACCCCACCAAAAATATAGGGTCGTACTACATTCTTACAAACCCCTTCAATCTGTAGCTCATACAACCCTTTCAATCTGTAGCCAACCCCAAACCAATATTGGGTCGTACACTCTTACAACCCCGTTCATTCTGTAGTCAACCCCAAACAAATATAGGGTCTACACTCTTACAACCCCCTTCAATCTGTAGCCAACCCCAAACAAATATTGGGTCGTACACTCTTACTACCCCCTTCATTCTGTAGCCAACCCCAAACAAATATAGGGTCTACACTCTTACAACCCCCTTCAATCTGTAGCCAACCCCAAACAAATATTGGGTCGTACACTCTTACAACCCCCTTCAATCTGTAGCCAACCCCAAACAAATATTGGGTCGTACACTCTTACAACCCCCTTCAATCTGTAGCCAACCCCAAACAAATATTGGGTCGTACACTCTTACAACCCCCTTCAATCTGTAGCCAACCCCAAACAAATATTGGGTCGTACACTCTTACAACCCCCTTCAATCTGTAGCCAACCCCAAACAAATATTGGGTCGTACACTCTTACAACCCCCTTCAATCTGTAGCCAACCCCAAACAAACATAGGGTCGTGCACTCTAACAACCGTATTCCTAAACATGCGGGGTGGGTGTCATCCAGCCCAACAAAGACATTGGATGAATATATACACCATATGAGGAGGAGCACTTTATTGACAACGTTTCGCAGATAGCTTTTTCAGGTCACTCTGTATATGATATTGGAACCGAGTATTTTTGTTTTCTTCTATATTCCAAATACTCCCTCTCGGGCATAGGCTGATAGCCTGTGCATTCTACCACTCAACATGGTGAAGCCCGTGATGTCTCGTTCCAGTCTAGGGAGTGAGACATGTGATGCACCCAATCACGGCTCGAAACCACCCCATCTCTGAAGCTACTTCGCCCCCGTGCTTCACTGTCTCATCCCATAGACTCGGACCCTCACTCTCAGAACACCTATTGAGCAATGAACTCACTAGGCATTGTCCTCCTGTAGAATATTTTGAATATGGGAATATTCATACAGTGCTATTTAATCACGGAACATTGAGGGTATTTTTTTGGGGTGTTTCGGTGGGCTTTGTGGTAATGCACTGATACTAGGTACAGCACAAAATCCATCCCAATACTATATTCCCATTGACATATCGGGATTCGAACCCGGGTCCATTGGATTACCAGTCCAGTGGCAAGACTGTTCCACCTGCCTCGGTTATGCTTTCGGCTCCATTTCTTTGTCTGTATGTAGATTTTGTATTATTATTATTTTTGTTTTTAAAGTCTATTACCAAGATATCTTTCAAAGTTATGAACCAATTTTCACGAAGTTTGGTGGGCAGATAGGATGTGCCCGAAGGATGAAGTGATTCAATTTAGGAAGCGATCCAGATCATATGATCATATTGTTGTGAATGTATGTATATTTTATGATAAAGCCAGCGTAGGCGGAGGTATGCGCTCTACCGAGTGACCCTCTAGTTTTGCTTGTATTAGAAAATATAAAGCTTACATGATTTATTGCACAACATGCACTGTATGCATGGTCATGATTTCGCACTAACATTTGTGAAACATTTGCTTGCGTATAAATATTTATCTGTATAAATGCATAAATGTAGTTTATAAATACTAATATACTATAATATAATAAGGATAACGAAAGCAAGGCTACGCTGTACTGTATATATCAAAGTATTAATGTATTAACCCCTTCAGTACGATGACGAAATATTAATCATATTCTGGTTACCATTAGACGATTTGTTTTAGAATATAATCTACCTCAAGGACTCAAAGGGGTAAATACGATCTCAATAAACCCTCTGAATAACATGGGTCCGCCTTAAACTGCATACAAGCGTCTAATTGTAACCAGAATCCAAGGTAAACATCACTATGGCGCTGAAGTAGTTAAGGGAGCCCACCTCGCTTTTGTTCTCTTTCTCTCCCTCTCTCTTTGGCTTGTATCCATTCGGCCCCATTCAGCCTACTGTTTTAAGGCGTTTACCCCCATCCAGATATCAATATTTTCCTGGCAAGCGGTAGCGAGCCAGAATATATATATATATTTGTTTTGACAGCAAGCTAAATTTGTACATTTTTCGATAGAAAAATTTCTCCGGCGAAGCCGGATTTCTCCATACAGTGCTGGCTCGCTATCGCTCGCCAGGAAGAAATCGACACCTGGATGGGGATAAACGTCTTAAAACAGTTGGTTGAATGGGGCCGAATGGATACAAGCCAGGAAAAGAGAAAAAGAGAGAAAGATAAAAAAACCGGTGACCCCCCTTAATAGAACGGTAAGTGGAAACTTTATGTGCATAACACACACTAAAACACGCACACGCACACACACACACACACACACACACACTAACATACAAGCTTACAAATAAACAAACCAAGAAGCATACACAATAATACACACAAACACTAACAAACACACTCTAGTACGAAGACATGAATGAGCACATACACACAAACAAATCAAGCAAAGTTAGCAAACACACACCTACACACACAAACACATACACACACCCTCGTTTCTGCTTTACGTACTCGAATGCATACTTATAAATACATATATACGATCACATACATATATGAATACAAATAAGGCGACTTGAGCCCATCCACCCATGAATACATATAAATTTTCTTCCAATATTCTTGCTGAGATGAAGAAGGAGGAGGGAGGGGGGGGGATAGGAGAGAGAGGGAGGGAGGGGAGGGGAGGGGAGGGGAGGGGAGGGGAGGGGAGGGGGAGGGGAGGGGGAGGGGGAGGGGGAGAGAGGGGAGGGGAGGAAAGAAGAGACAAGCAAGAAGGAATAAGACAGGAAGGTGGTATGAACATACAGGATAGAAGGAAGGAAGGAAGGATGGAGGAGAGATAGGAAGAGTGAATGAATGAAGGAAAGGAGGAGAGATAGGAAGGAAGAATGGATAAATGAAGAAACGATAGGGAGAGAGATAGGAAGGAAAATGAATAGATGAATATATGAATGAAGGAAGGAAGGAGGGAAGGAGGGAAGGAAGGAAGGAAGGAAGGGAGGAAGGAAAGGATGAGAGCTAGCAAGAATGGATAAATGAAGAAACGAAAGGAAGAGACATAGGAAGGAAGAATGAATAGATGAATAAATGAAGGAAGGAAGGAAGGGAGGTAGGGTAAAAACAGAACCGAAGGGAGGAATAAAGACACAAACAGGACGAAAGGAAACAGAAGGAGGGAAAGAAGATAGACAAGAAGGAAGGAATAACGTAAAGAAGAACAAACAATGACTAACGAAAGGGAATCAAGGAATGTTAAATAAGGAAGGCAGACATAAATAGAACCAAAGAACACGAGAAGTGTAAACAAAAAGTCGGTACAGAAAGAAAATGGGAGCAAAATAAATAGATGACGTCACGTTGCAAAGGTTACGGGGTACAGTGGATAAAACAAAACAAAAAACACAAACAAACCAACAGCATAGGTACTGATCCTTACGAGGCTATATAAGTGTTTAATCTCTCACATTTTTATACCAGACAAAAGACATGACGACACAGTACTATGAAAAGCAAGTAACAACATATTTAATTCTCATTACGAGGCTGTTTGGGTATAATCTTGCACATTGATATACCAGATAAAAAACAAAACAAAAAACAAAATAATAATAATAAAGTACAAAGAAAAACAAGCAACAACACATTTACTGATCATTATGAGGTTGCTTGTGACTGATCTTGCTGAAACAAGCAAACACAAAACAATGAAATAAGCAAAGGAAGGCTGAACAATAATAAGAAAGAAGCAAAACAACAAAATCAATGAAAAGAAAGATAAAACAAAAGAAAGATAATCGAAAAGATACAACAGATGGATAAAACAAAATAAAGATATAACAAAAAGATAAAACAAAAAGATAAACAAAAGGATACAACAGATGGATACAACAAAATAAAGATAAAACAAAAGAAAGATAAACAAAAGGATACAACAGATGGATAAAAGAAAAGAAAGATATAACAAAGATCAAACCAAAGACAAATTAAACACAAAGATAAACAGAAGACAGATTAAACCATATAAATATAAAGAATATATAATACACGGGAAATAAAATTCAATAAACCAAACCATAATAGGTAATCATAAGCATTAGTAATAGACCCAACCAGCGATAGATAGATAGGCAGATAGATAGACAGAGATAATTAAAGATAAGATAAGAATTAGATAAGATAAGAATTGTTTAGTTAGCCC
>JBAKBP010032352.1:0-23242 GCA_037953745.1 Lithodes maja
GATCCTACTGGGATTCGAACCTGGGTTACCACATACAGCTCTTAAACACTCTAACCATTGTTGAGCGGTCAGGACCTGAAGTAGCTATCTGCGAAACGTTGTCAATAAAGTGCTCCTCCTCAGATGGTGTTTTGTATCCACTCTAACCATTACACCATCAAGACAGCTATAAGTGCAGCACATGACCACGATTGATATCTATTTATCGAATACTGGATATTAATATAATCATGTACTATGAATAGCCTAATGTTTAAACGAAAGGAAAGAATATTTTATGGGGCACAGATCACATAGGACCGCCCTCGCTACAAAATATTCTTAAACCTATTGATAATCTGATTTATTTATTTCACTCCCAACACCAAATACCTCCCAATGAAATGAAATTAAGCATGTGATCCTACCTAGATTCGAACCTGGGTTACCTCCTACATATCTTAAATACTCTAGCCATCACAGCATCAAGCCAGTTAGTTATAAGTACAGCACCTAATCCCGATTGATATCCATTTATCGAATACTGGATATTAATCTAATCATGTACTGTACCCAACTGTACTATGAATAGCCTAACTCTTAACCGAAAGGACATAATATTTTATGGGGCACAGATCACATTAGTTACCCTAAAACAGAACTGTTCATTCATTCTCTTAATGTCCTTGAATAGTGGAGACCTACAAATGCTGTACCAATGTTATGCAATGGTGACAAATCTATTGTTTCAATTTATCGTCGGACCAGTTTGACATTATGTTATAGGCAACCTATTAGAATCATGTATTGCACACATATCTGAGAGCAGATAGAACGTCACCAACTAATTAAGCACTCGCAACACGGATGCACAAAGAGCTGGAAAGGAAAGAAGAAGCTCTTAGGATGGGGGGAACTCTATTAAAATTAATTAAGTTATGGTTAAATTGGTAGGGAGCAAAGAGTTAGCGTAAATGGTATACAGTATATCAGGGGTGTGGTGGAGTGTTATTCCCACAAGGATCTGTTTTAGGTCATCTGCTGTTTGTCATTTATATTAACGACCTTGATGTAGACATAACTAGCAAGATCTGAAATGTTGCCGATGACACTGAAACAGGAGGAGTTATTATTGTGTACAATGATGTTTAGGCCCTAGAAAGAGATCTAAATACACGACAAGACTGGCAGTATATTGGCAGATGAAGTTCAGTGCAGCTAAATGCAGGATATAAATTTAATTACGTAAATTAAAATGATTTAGATAGTGAAAATTATTATTTGGGAGTCATCGTCAGCAGGAATCTGAAACCTAGAAATCAAATGTTAAGCGTTAGAAATATGGCTAAAAGAGTTATCTCTCTCTCTCTCTCTCTCTCTCTCTCTCTCTCTCTCTCTCTCTCTCTCTCTCTCTCTCCCTCTTTTAACCATGCTAAATCCCTGTAATGTTACCGTCGTTATCACACATCATTAACTTTCTCTTTTTCTGTTTTGTTTTTCTTATTTTCTTACTTTCACTCTTCTTATAATCATCCTTCTGACCCTCGCACAGGCTAATTATATTATATATAATTGCATTCACTTTAATTACTACTGAGGGTTCATTTCATTTTTGTTTTGTTTAGATACTTAGCAAAAGGAATTAATATTACTATACATACCAGTACTGATTCGAAATTAATATGAGGGTAAAACCATATATGAATCGTCCCCATTAAGAATGTATCATGAACGATGTTTACTGTAATAAGCAATGCCCTTGGGAATACAATACTGGAATATGTTGGTATCTTGTAATATCTGTGTGTATTATCTAATTTACTAAAATTATATAATGGGTTTACTTCTTAAGATTTACTAAGTGAATGTTGATGATCTTTTGTGTGTACAGTACACTGTAGCTTTATACGAAATTTGGCGTTGATATGTTATATATATATATATATATATATATATATATATATATATATATATATATATACAGTATATTCTATATTATTCTGATCATGAACGGTATACTTTTATTTATAAGGCCAAGTGTTGTAGAGTTGTCAGACAGTCACCTTAGTAATTGCAAACAGATAGAGAAAGAGAGTAAATGTTAAGTAAAATAACATCACAACACTTTATTGTGACCATATTGAGGAATTTACATTTATTATGTAATTTGTATTAATCAGCCATTTCCATTTGGGGCAGAATTTTGTTGTTGTTTTCAATGCTTCCAAAACCCAATGTATCCATTTATCTACCCGTCAAGAACTCCCAAATGACTATCCCTTATACTTCAACAATACAAAAATCAACCCTTCTCCTTCTCTCAGTATTGTCGGTGTCTCTTTTTCTTCTGATCTCTCTTGGAAAGACCATATTACCACTTATGCTAAAACGGCTTCCCAGAAGTTGGGTGTGCTTGACCACCTCAGTTTGTTTTACTCCTGCACAGCTTCTTGCTCTGTACAGGGGCACAGTACGTCCATGTATTGAGCATTGTTTGCATGTGTGGGGAGGATCCCCTCACACAGCACTTCTCGACAAAGTAGAAAAGAAAGCCTTTCGTCTCATTACCTCATGTCCACTCACCGATGCTCTGCAATCTCTCTCTCTCTTCGCAGCAGTGTTGCATCTCTCTCGCTATTCTATCGCTATTACTGTACAATAATCAGTGCTCCTCAGAGTTCTCTCAGTGTATACCACCTCCTCTACGTAGAGTATGTAGCACCCGTCTTGCAATACAATCCCACCCCTACTCTGTAAAATCCCCAACCCAAAAGTGAAACGATACTCCCAATCTTTCTTCTATTCAACAGCTGAGCTCTGGAACTCTCTTCCTGAATGAATCTTTCCCTCATCCTATGACTTAAATTGCTTCAAACTTCATGCATCCAGGCATTTTGGCTCGAATATTCCTGGATTTTGGCCCTGTCACTCTTTCAACTCTGGGGTATGCACTCGTCACAGGCAGTTTTGCCTTTTGTCTCCCTCATCCACATAGAAACAAAATCTAAGGTGATATTACAGTACATAGGACCAATGGTAATAACTAATCCAGTATACTTATGTACCAAAATCAATCTCACATGTCAAATACGTTCTCTAAAAACAACCTTGTGATGGTAGTAGAAAAAGGTCGTACTATTTTGATTAGCAACGGTTAGCAAACGTGTTGACATCATTCTAATGCTTACCAGTAGATTCAATCGTCAAATATTCAGATGGGTTATAACACCGTTGTTTTGAGAACCCGCAATTTTACAACTGCCTAATCTGCATGATATTAGTCGGCTAAGTACATAGTTTGTCTCGTATGTGTGCTAATGTTTGTCTTATTCTATGACACAGAAGATTTTTTTTTTTGTACACTTCAGCTCTGAGCAGAGCAGTGGCACCATTGCCCTGAAGGGTGAGGAGTGTAGGACATATTTAATTCAATTTCTATTCCAATTCCAATCCTAACAGCTCCAGTTGCACTAGAACTTAATTCTATTCACACGTGTTTTATTCGTGGAACATGCATCCTACTATTTGGTTAAGAAAATTGCAAGATTACTCCAGCCATGCTGAGAACCATGAGTAAAACTATCTACTGGATATGAGCGACTAACTTATTGTCTTTCAACTTAATATCTTAGGTTCAATCCCTATGGTTGAAGATGTGTGTGTGTGTAAAATGTACTTTTATCTCGTAGTTGTACATATGATACCTAGTATCTTATATATACAGTAATTCTAGCTATATACAGTAATTCTAGCTATATACAGTAATTCTAGCTATATACAGTAATTCTAGCTATATACAGTAATTCTAGCTATATACAGTAATTCTAGCTATATACATTTCATTTTGGATTACAGGCGTTTTCGTTAAAACCAATTTCACTCACAGTTAAGGGGGGTGACCTGCGTTTTGTTATTTCTGTTCTTTTCTCTCTTTCTCTGGCTTGTATCCATTCGGCCCCATTCAGCCAACTATTTTAAGACGTTTATCCCCATCTAGGTGTCGATTTCTTCCTGGCGAGCGATAGCGAGCCAGCATTATATGAAGAAATCCGGCTTCGCCGGAGACATTTTTCTATCGAAAAATGTACAAATTTAGCCTGCTGTCAAACAAAAATAAAAAATATGCTGGCTCGCTACCGCTCACCAGTCAAAAATTGACACCTGGATGGGGATAAACGTCTTAAAACAGTAGGCTGAATGGGGCCAAATGGATACAAGCAAGAGAAAGATAGAAAAGGACAGAACAAAAACAGGTCACCCCCCTTAACCAAATCTGAGCTATTCATGTCTATGCTTACCAAATTAGTCTACGTTTACACCCAATCAAAGCTACTTAATTTGGTATGATGCAATCCCATTCAATTTGTAAACAAAACAACTGTAATGTAGGTGAGAAGTTTTGTGTTTGAAATTATCTGTAACTTGTTTTTCACCGTAGGAATCAAGATAATAACGCTCTTTGTTTATAAACGATCTGAGGACATTTTAGCTTGAATAAAGGTATAACCAAGCGATTGTAATCAACATATGATTTCTAGAATTTGAAAGGTTTTTAAGTTTGAACTATTAAAGCTACCTCTCATTAAGGTTACTTTTTTAGTTTCTAATTTGGATGAAAAAAAGCTTACCGACTGTAAAGGGCACAACCATTAATACATTAACTTTACCTGCTATAGCAATGGAAGCATGTTATTTTAAATATATTTATATTACAAAATCCAGCAACATACTCAGAACAAGATATATCAGTGTGTATATCGTAAAATACAAAATGATATATATATATATATATATATATATATATATATATATATATATATATATATAAAGAGAGAGAGAGAGAACTGGTGTGTTATGGAGAGGTAAGGAAGAGAAGGGCGTTGGGAAGAAGAAAGGCCCCATGAATTGCCAAGAGGTGATAAAGTGAGGAGGACGACAAAGTATTTCGCAACAGATATAAATTTAGGCGGCACATTTTATAGATCTACATTCACTCATAGGCTATAACAATATTTTTGTTCATTTCCATTTATCACAACAATTCAATTCAGCACACGCTCTAAGTACGCATTACACTTGGGCACACACAAACACACGCTATTATAATTATTAATTTGAACAAACTTAATCAGAATTTCTGGCTTCAAAGTAATACAGTGAAATAATATATTAACAAAGAGAAATGTTACTAGCAAGTTCAGTTCAAGAGTCTTCAACATAATAATAGAGTCTGATTCTTGACTATGTTCGCCTCATAAAGAACCTCAAGCTTGCTCCCTATCAGAATATTTGTATCCTTCCCCATGAGTATCTTTATTTTATTGTATAGCCATGGTAAGGAATACATAAAGACCATCATATAATAATACATGAGAAGGGAATTGTTAAATGTAAACAAAACAGAAAAAAAAGTCAGACTGGCGTGGTTCAAACAAGATCTCAATATACCTAGTCAGTGTACCATATTTGCTATTGTGATCAGTGTAATGGTTGGTGCACGGAAGTTTGGTGTGAGTGTTTGAGTTCTTGGAGTACCACAGGTATTCATTAGTTTCATTGATTTCATTAATTAGGTTAATTTGTAAGTTAATTGGTGGGTTGGAGATATGTATTTGCTTGTTCAATAATTGTCAAAAAAATCCTGACGACGACTATATGTCCTTGGTCAGGAATATTTGAACAGCTCGTAATTTTATAAACATGACGGTGATCATTAATGGTTGTTTTTTCTGGACCCCCTTGTTCCTCGCGTTTAGCCATAATATTTTTGAGATTTTGAGATGTTCGGCCAATTAGTTTGGCGATGTTAACATCTTTCGCCCTATTTCGTTGTCAATATTAAGACCTTTCTTGCAATTTAGGTCTCGATTATTTTTTTTCTTTCTGGCGAGTGATAGCAAGCCTGTTATTTGAAGAGGAACCGGCTTACGGCCGGGAAATTTTTCTACCGATTTTTTTTTAAATTTAATTTGAAAGGGGGTCTTGGGCGTCTTTCTTATGGCTCGAAAGAGGTCTAGCGAGGAAATTAAAACTATATGAATGAATTAATATATAGACCATATAATAACCACTACCCCCTTAACAAGAACAAATTTGTAATTTGATCTTTGTGACCCATGTAGTTTATCAAAATAGTTCGCCAATGTATTCTAGAATTGCTTCCATGAATTATCCAGAACTTCCTGACCATGACTGTACAGTATATACATTATTATACATGTGTCCTTTTTATGCATTTGTTTCTTTATTTTTTTATACATTTTGTTTTATTATTTTTTTGAGGGGTAGGTGAATCAAGATTCTTGGCATTAACAAAAAGTAAAACCTATAATTATGACTGGACATCAAACTTAATGTATATATATTTGTCGTCGGAGGAAGTATATATTTATGTAGGTAGCATTGAGTTTGAAGATGGTACATAACTATTTATCTTACACACCCTTGCACTTAAATCAGTTCCGTTTTACTTAAATTATTTATTTCGAACCTGATGTGTCTTTGAGATACAGCTGTTCTTAACAAATACTCAAATATTTAATCTCTCTCTTTCTCTCTCTCTCTCTCTCTCTCTCTCTCTCTCTCTCTCTCTCTCTCTCTCTCTCTTTCACTTCAGTCATCAGGTCGGGCAGCAGGAGGTATCAGTGTTCTGGATCTTCATGCTTGACCCTCTCCCTGCCCCGTTCCATCCACTATCTCTTCCTCTCGTTCCTCAATCCTTCGATTTCTTTTTCTTCTCCCTTTTTTATAGCTGTTTTTTTTCCTTGCCCACCAGCGCCGACGACAATTTGGGTGATCAGCTGCTTCTTTAAACTTTTCAATACACATGTGTTTGTTTGTTTTCGTATTAAGGTACTGGCGGCGTTTGGAGCAGGGAGGGTGCTCTAGAAACAAGAAAAACAGTCACATTCATAGCTTCTTTTTCTTTGCTCGCTATTTCTATAGACAATATCCTTTCCCAGGCCTAACAAACAAGCTTCACAAGTGTAGAGGACCTTATGGATGAAAAGTACGGTATATTTGAACGAGCTGCTCCTAAGTGAGCATAATTGGCAGTGCTACCTGCTATTGAGTGGAGTCGAACGCTTATATTTCTCTTTTACCTGATGTAATATAGTCTACGTATTCACGCTTTTTCAACATATATTTTCATAACCACTATCTCAATAACTGTCTCTCAGTTTACTCTCTCTTTCTCTCTCTCTCTCTCTCTCTCTCTCTCTCTCTCTCTCTCTCTCTCTCTCTCTTCATATATATACTGTAAATACAGTATGTAAATACAGTATATATATATATATATATATATATATATATATATATATATATATATATATTAAAAAAAAATATATATATATATATATTATATACCTGTATATATATATTAAATTGTTATGCCGGGTTGATATCCAACAGGCTTCAGTATTATCTATTATCAATCCGGGTTTCGGATATTTATATTTGGAATATTGCTCAACAGGGACACATCAAGCGCAGTAGATATGATAATTATATACTCAATCAGGCAACAAGAAACACAATAAACACACAAGGTAATTTACACTCTTATTTATTCACAGACATATAGTAAGATTATGTGTGTAGTACTTATTTCTAAGTTTGCTACTAAGGTGGGAATAATTTGACAGTAGTTAAGAAGTTCGTATCCTTTATTCAACAAAACTTCCTGATAGCATTATATCCTCATAGCAATCGATTCTCTGTTCGGGCCGGAATGATTTCAACCCATTAATTGAATATTACCGTCCGCCCAATATAGATTGTACGTTGGAACTCTTAAATTCCAGTTACCAAATATTTGGATACCCGTTATTCAGGCATTGATTCACTCCGACTTCGATCCAAAGGCACGTCGCTATTTCCAAAAGAACTAACAAAACTTTACTGCGCCTCAATATGTCCAATGGTAAGACCAAGGCTTTAACCTATCTAATCTAAACGTTCCTTAACTTACAACATATCTGTATATAATTATATATCATATGTTTTACTACGCCTCAATATGTCCAATGGTAAGACCAAGGCTTTAACCTATCTAATCTAAACGTTCCTTAACTTACAACATATCTGTATATAATTATATATCATGTTTTACTACGCCTCAATATGTCCAATCGTAAGACCTAGGTTTTAACCACGGTAATCTAGACGTTCCTGTATTAACATCTTATCTATTTATATCATATATCTCAAAAACACGTAAATATGTACCCGTAGGCAATTACTTATTCTAACTCTGTTCCGGAGTGTCCCACACTCCTGATTCCTATCTCACAAATGAAGTTATACATTACAATTTAACTCCTATTTTATTTCACTTATAATCAAGTTTTAACTCATATAGATTATTACATAATTCAATATATCCGATATGTCAACATTACCTTATTATAACAATTTAACACTTGATAGCCTGGTATATCAGAACACTATTTCATTCAAACATATAATGACTACTTTCAATAATACAACACCCCTTGTAATAGTCGCCTCGACTTGTTACTTATGTCATGATTACAGGGTCGCTTAATCTGAGAACCGTATTCCGTACAATAGTCTCTTTAATCGAATAACGATGTTTCCTTTATACATAAACAATACATTTCATCGAACGGACTAGTGTCCTTCCTGACTATTTCTGAAGCTAGGTCTTACCTATCACAAACATGATTAATTCCTATTCTTTTATAATTGGCATAACCCCGTTATCATTAATCATTTTATAAACAGATTCCCGTATGATTCTTAGTAATCCCCTTTACTTATTACCCTACAAGATCCTATCCTATTTATAGCTAAATGGCACGGAGCCTTCTCTAACATTAACAGCTACCTCTCTCAACAATGCATCCTTTTATTTATTCATGAGTCTACCGTTTTCTCTTTCTTTTTGTTCTATAAGAACACAAATCATTTTAATTGGCTGGAACCACTGGGTTTGTCAAGCATTTTTCTCTCTTTCCTTTAATCTATTTCGGGCCCATTAAGGGTCCTTTAAAAAGTCTGGGTTGTTTCTGGAGCAGTCTTCACCACCTCATAGCCGGCCAATATGTCTTCTGGAAGTCTTCAGTCCCATCTACTACTTGTCACCCCTCTTGAATTGCTTGGCTATAAGTGTGTAAGCTAGCAATGTGACGACAAGCACCAGGATACTGATGGTGTACCTGGTCAGCAGTGGAAAGTTGTTGTAGGCCAGAGGTGGACGCTATTGGTGGGTGGTAAGCAAGCTGGTAGGCTGGAGCAGGTTTGGCCAAGCTCCCATCACTGTACAGGTTAGCCCAGTGGAGTCCGTGACGTGAGTGCCGTCTACAGCCCCCTAGCCCCTCCCCCCCCCCCCCTTTATAGCTCCGCCTCACGATTTGGCGCGCTGTGATTGGTTGAGCCAGCCGCCCGGCCAGTACTTTCTCTAGCCGCACGTTTTGAAGGTTTCTTTTTCTCTCCTCGGGTCTTCTCTCTTTGTAATAAGTCCCAGGGAGATGGTTGCAAAGGTCTTGTAGTGGCTTACGGCAGTATGGGACTTGCACTGATGTCATAGACCTATTGCAACTAGAAGAAACGGCCGGTGGAGGGAGTGAGAGCGATTTGAAAAGTGAAGATGTGTGCGCAGCTGGCTCGGTCTTTACGTGTTCCGACAACGGAGGCTAATTATTGGCTGCCCTGGAGGGTGTGGCAGAGTTGTGGGAAATGTCAAACTCAGCTGGTTTAAAGGGATAATGATAATAATAATAATAATAATAATCGTCTGGTTACTTATATAGCGCCCGTATCTCCTCCTTCGAGGATTCTCAAGCGCTTCACACTTCTTTAATCAACCAGAGACCATTACCCATCTCCCTTGCTCATGGGAAGACAGTAACCGCCGGCTATATCACAGAAAAACTTTTCAATCTGAGCGGGGATTGAACGTGAGACCTGTAAGATGGGAAGCAGGCACGCTATCAACTGAGCCAGCCGGACGGGATGGTTATTTACAGGGCGTAGATTGGCTGGCAGGATTCTTACTTTAATGTTTATACTGTACTCGACTATTATATCGAAAATAGGGAGTAAGCAATAAATAGTGGTCGCGAGAGTTGTTACGACCTGGCACTCGGGTACACAAGGGCTCTCAATCAGGACTCGAGTACGGCTCGCTGCCACAACGGAAACACACGATCCCAAACCCTGAGTACTGCCAGCCGAACAAAAAAACACCAATACCCTCCAGAGTTCGATCTGCTATAACGGGGTATACAAGAACTCGGTACTAGTGTTCAACAACAGACTAATAAAGAGACAGGAATTATCTAGTCTGGTCAACAATCAAACAAAGAAGTAAGAAACAACAACACCAAAGAATAGTGTTGGCCGAAGCCGAAGTAATCCACCCTTGACTAAGAACTTAAGAAGTCCTCCACCCTCTACTTCGGATCGGCACTATTACGTTACGTTAATTAATAGTCCTTAAGCATCGAGCAAGGAATCTTCTGAAAAAGTTAGATGCTTCTCGGATGCTCGTAAGAAGTACGTATCGGATTTTGAACAGCAATTCAATAAGCAAAACACTGGCAATTAAATATTATTAAAGGTTTAAATTGGCATAAGAATAATTATAAGAATATGCAATAGTAACTGGCAAACATTAAAAAGAAGTACTCCGCCAATGCACCGGCAATAGCCTACTCGGATTATGCTCGTGGGCCACTAATCACTAAAGTAGCTAAGCGTGCAACACATGAAATCAATAGTGCATAAACAATATCATACATAAGGAAAGCTTCAATACTATTCTGTATCTGCTAATCGAGCAAAGTCTAGCTGGGATGTAGTAGGCTAGGAAACAATGGCTGAGCAAGCGGCTCGTAGCCTAGCGAGGTCCTTAAGGCTGTGCGGCCAAATTACGTTAATTGACGGGATGCTCTCTTGAGAGATCCAGATCACTTGTATCTGGTTCTCTCCTGGCGATCCTCTCAAAGTCAAAGCAACCGAGTTAGCACAGTGTTGGGTGGCAGAGGCAAAAGCCCTCACTCGCAACACAGTGCTAAACTCACAAGGTACACAGTCAGAAAGACCACCTAGGCTTCCCACGTCTCCGTTGCGATTGTACAGGTTCAACAAAATCTAGTACACATCGGGAATCACAACACCAGTAGCCTTATCCCAGTCTAGGATTACCTAGACCAGCAGAAAACAGGAACAATAATAATAATACAAAGGGAAATGCATATACGAGTGCAACAAACATTAATCAATCCTATTCTAAGTTGACCCTTCCAAAATAGGCTATCTAATAGGCATATATCTCGTGAGAACTCAAGCGATAATACGTTGGCTGACTAACTCTGCACCAACGGGATCATTGAGGTTAAAAAGGGTCAGGAAAAGAGGAAAAAAGGTGGTACAGATAGTAGAGAAAGTTCACATCAGTCAGAAGAATGTCTATAGTTAGCAAGGGAAATGAGAAGTCGCTCTGCCTAATGAGTTCTGAAGAAAATGTGGCGAGACTTCCCTTTTTATACTCGGCCCTCTAGTGAGCATATCGTAAACAACTAAGGACCGCCCACTGACAATCATTACGTAATTTATCTCTCTCAATCTGGGATAGACAAAGGCTTTCCCACGCACTGAGGGGGAGGAGGGAGGAGGGGAGTGCTAGTGAGTTAGGCCCACCTCCCGCATGGCGCCCCCACTGACCCCCCGTTACGTAATCTCTCTCTCTCTCTCCTCTCATCATTACAAATAAGTTTTATACACAATACTTATAACTAATGATATAAAATAGAACTCGTTGACTCAGATGAAAACAAAATACATATTCATAATACTTATAGTACAACGGCTCACCTGAACTAAGTTAGAAAACTCTACACAGACTACAGCCAAAGTTCCTGCCCTGACGATCCTAGCGAGAGTGGGGCATGACTAGGCGTTCTGTACAGCATGCTCACACTCGACATGCGTCATACCTCCCCCAAGATTTTACTTGCTCAACCCTGAGCTAAAATCTGACACACACAGAACCCCATCAAGCCCCTCACACCCAGCGACCGCATGGCACTAAAACAAAGCTGAGTTTATCACTAAAACACATCTTATTAAAAAAAAAAATCACATTTTATAACTCCTCCCACCAATAGCAAAAAAGACACAATATCATGCTCCCAGAGCGAGCTTACAGCAGCTCAGCCGTTTGATAGTTCGTGGACTACTCAAACTCAATAGGCTATGACAAACTTATACAATAATCTATATTAAAAAAGAAAGAGTTTTTTTATGATTTTTATATTTTTAATATGTTTTTCCCGGCTGCACTATAAGGGCAGCCTATTTTTCTCTATACCAAACGCTCAACTCCTGCTTTACGACCCAATACGCTGGGCTACAACCGCGAGCCAACAAGCACCAAGCGCAAAATACTATTCAAACTAAAGCAGGAGGCTACCCGTGTGTCAATCTACCCAGGATCATATACCCTTGAACGACCATCTGCAACCACGTTGTCACAACCGGCAATATGGCGTATGTCCAGGTTATATACCAATAACCTTAGTGACCACCTGGTCAGCCTCATATTCCGATTGTGAAACTGGTCCAAGATCTTGAGAGGGTGATGATCTGGGTAAACTACAACGACCGGACCATAGGCTGGAACATAGACCTCGAAATGCCCCAGCGCAAGCACAACCGCCAGCAGCTCCTCCTCGACAACAGAGCATCTCCCCTGGGCCGAATTGTACTTCTCCGAGCAGAAACTAACAGGATGCTCCAGCCCATCATCGTCCTTTTCAATTTCATTCATCAGGTTCTGAAACGTTGCTGGTGCATTCTCAAGTCCGCAAGGCATAACACCGCACCGGTAGGCACCCCCGTCCACAACAAAACCACACACCTCCCCAGCACGCTCGGACAAAGGCACCTGCCAGCAACCCTTTACTAAATCCACCCTCGTGATAGGCGATGCAGCCCCGAGGCGGTCTATGGTGTCGTCAACTCTTGATAAGGTATAGGCGTCTGTCAGGGATAATGCACACACACTCTCGCAATCAACACACTCACTGATCTTGCCACTTAACACCGGTTGCAAAGTTACAGGCAACGACCACTCACGACATTCCTTATTCCTCAGACCCTTCGTCCACACGTAATCCAGCTCTGCTTGCACCATAGGCTGTCGAGTAGGATTTATACGGTAGGGAATTAAACTGAGCCTTGCACTATCTCCAGCCTGCATGTCGGATTCTACCCCATACATCAGGCCTGGAGAAGCAACAAACATGCGAAAGTACTGCCATAGCCTAGTAAACAACTGCCTTGCACTGTCTCCACGAACAACATGCCTAGTGCCCTCCCACAACCCAGCCGAGACCGCAGCTTCTAACCTGTAGTCTCCCTCCTTCTCCACCTTCGTCCCTAGAACAGCCAGGTCATGAGAGGGACAATCAGTACCACCTGTGCAGTCACTCCCATAGTTCATTATTACTAAGGCTTCCCCGCCGATACCGTACATGCGCACCCCCGCATTCTTTGTGACGACATCTGCCTGCTCAGCATCACCGCTTTTAGAGACATGGCCAGATACAGTCGGTCTATGGTAGGGCTGTTGCATTAGACTAGAGCAGCATTGGGAGGCTATGTGACGACCGGGCACATCCACTCCACAGCCAACCTCACCAATCTGCTCAATGTCCTCCTTTTGACCACCACCCTTGGCAGCCATGGGTCGACCCTGACCTGGCAACCATGCCAAAGCCTCGTCGCCCACCTTGAACCACCGAAACAACGAGGCTAACGGTCTTTCAACATTCACGTGACCTGCCCGTGGAACATCTTGCACCGCCCGAGTTGTGAGACTCAGGGGCTCGGCACGACCAGTGGGGTATGAACCGAGCTGGTGCTGGAGTGCTGCACACTGCTGCTCAGGCAGGTGCTCTAGCGCTTCCACAGCCACCAGACTCGTGTCCCCCGCCCACTGCTCCGCCGAGACATGACAATCCCTACTCTCCTCCACCTGTGCCCTACTGCCCCCCTCTCCTTCTCCACCTTGGCCGCGGCAGACCAACGCAGGGACAGTAGGCTGCTCAGGTGGTTGCCTCACAAACTCCTCCAACAGGTTCACATGACATGCTTCCCCGTCCTCGTGTTTGATCTCGACAGCACAATTACCACACTTCTGAACTTCCGGATCCTCCAACTGCAGTTTACAAATATCTGAGGGAACCAACCTGTCTAGATGCTTCCGAAGCAACCCAAGTCCTCCCCCAATATCAAACTGAGCAACCCTTTTTTCTCTCTGTGTGTAAAAAATGCCTCGGAGTCTCTTCCTGCCCTACCTCCTCACTAGCTGTGACAGGTCCTGGGGCCTCTCCAGACTCCAACATAGGTGCCAATACTAAATCACCCGGGAGAGCCGCCGAGTCAAAACTCTTAAAACCAACTCCAGCTTTAGCCTCCTCCTGTTGATCGTTCCTCCGCTGGTCTGAAGACGGAGGACTAGGCTGTGACACTTTAGCTGCCCGAGCTCGGGTGACAACACACGCCATGGGTTGTGCCTGGCACCGCTCGACCCACTCTTGCTCTTCCCTACTCACGTCGGCCGGCCTCTCGGCAACGACTAAGGGTAGAACCTCAGAAGCGGGCATTGCAAAGTCGTTGCCTAGAAGAAGGTCGACGCCCTCCACTGGCAGTTTCTCCACAATCCCGACATCCAATTCACGTGCCACACCATCCACCTCCAACTCCAACCGCACCAGCGGGTATGACCGAGTTGCATTAATACCCTGCACCACTACCACCCGAGCCGCGTTTATAGGGTAGCCAGTCAAGTTGTTCATCAGAGTCTGGGAAGCACCTGTATCACGCAAGACCTCTACTCCATGCTTGCGCCCCGCCAACATCATGCAACCCCGCCCTCTATGGTCGCAAAAAACATCCTGAGCAGGGTTCGAGCCTCCCAGGTGCTTCTGCATTGGCTGTGCCTCAGCCTCTGACGAACTGCCCCGGGCAAACTCAGATGACTTCGGAGACACACCAATGTTGCAGGCCAAAGACACAGCTGCTGTAGGTGGTTTGCTAGGACAGACTCTTGCAAAGTGCCCCTTTTCACGACAATGATAACACTCCAACTCCCCTTTGGGCTTCCCTTGGTACTGGGAAGGGCCCGGCCCCTTCTTAAATGGGACGGTGCTAGTCTTGTGGTCAGTCTTGGTATCATGGCTCTTGTACTTGTTTGCATAATGTATATCACTAACTCGGGGGGGTGGGGCGTCACGCCCCTTGTTACCTGCCTCACTACACTGGGCAGACCCGCACCCACGAATTAGTGATAGCCGGAGGTCAGCCATCTCAGCTGCCTCCTGTAGAGTTTTTGGGTTCTTTTCTTTAATAGTTAAAGTCATTTCTGCACCAGTACACTTATAAAACTGCTCGAGCAGAAACAGCTCAGTCAACTGTTCGGCCGTCTCAGCTTTCTCAGAACGTGTCCAGTTTGTAAGTGCATCTTTTAAGTCCCGGGCATGTTCAAGAAAGGTCGCCTCCCTAGTCTTTGTAACACCCCGAAACTTCAATCGATATGTTTCCGGTTGCAACTCGTATGCCCGTAGGACAGCTCTCTTCAATTCTGGGTAGTCAATGCAAGACTCTAAAGGCAGTGCATCATAAGCCTTCAGACCCTTACCCGTAAGTCTTGAGGAGACTAGAGCTGCCCACTTCTCTTCAGGCCAATTATGCTCCCTACACTTCTTCTCAAAACGATTAAAAAATTCTGTGACTTCAGTTTCACTAAATACCGGCACCAATTTGACTAAGTGGGCCAAGGACTGTTCTCTTACTTGGCCCTCACGGCCCATCCGAGTCCCTGTCGACTCTGCACGAGTCTTATCTAAATCTAATTTAGCACAATATTTCTCTGAGTCGTACCTAAGCTCAGCCTCATGCCTCCTGGTCTCATCCTCTTGCCTCCTAACCTCAATCTCATGCCTCCTAGTCTCAGCCTCAATCTCATGCCTCCTAGTCTCAATCTTAGCAAGCTCAAGTCTAAATACCATATCTGGAGAGAGGCAGGAAGAGGGAGCTGCCACTACTGAAGGAGGGGGGGCAAAAACTGGGGAACCACCATGTGCACCACCCGAGGGCACTCCAATCTGCCAATTCTCATCCCTCTGTGGGAGAGTGCTAACCTCCGGTAACTGAGTGGACGGCACTGTGGGAGTCAAGTGAGAGGGGATCTGGGGAGGAACCCCCCCAAACGCCCTCTCCTCCGAAACCCCATGTCGCCCACGCAACACCCAGGAAATCAGCTCCCCCTTGGACCTCCCTACTACATTGGAAATGCCCAAAACCTTGGCTATCAGGTGCAAGCCACAAACATCCACCCCAGTCAGCCTCTCCTCCGTCACGTGGTACCGCTTACTCACAAAAACTCTAGCATCCTCCTCACTGGTTACTAACGGCACACCTTCAAATGGCATCTCTCGCTCATCGTCAGTGCTAGTGCACGACATACTGAAGTCCACAAAAAAATTCTCGAGACAAAAGTGTTAAACTTCCTATGCAAGCACTAATTACTAAATTAACTGGAGTCTCTTAAATGCTTTACTAATTGCCATACAAAAAAAAATATTCTTCAATATGCACGCTAAAATACAAACAAACAAATGTTGTACAACTCTGCAAAAATTTATACTGTTCACAAAATCCTAAGCAAGGTCGCCATTTGTTACGACCTGGCACTCGGGTACACAAGGGCTCTCAATCAGGACTCGAGTACGGCTCGCTGCCACAACGGAAACACACGATCCCAAACCCTGAGTACTGCCAGCCGAACAAAAAAACACCAATACCCTCCAGAGTTCGATCTGCTATAACGGGGTATACAAGAACTCGGTACTAGTGTTCAACAACAGACTAATAAAGAGACAGGAATTATCTAGTCTGGTCAACAATCAAACAAAGAAGTAAGAAACAACAACACCAAAGAATAGTGTTGGCCGAAGCCGAAGTAATCCACCCTTGACTAAGAACTTAAGAAGTCCTCCACCCTCTACTTCGGATCGGCACTATTACGTTACGTTAATTAATAGTCCTTAAGCATCGAGCAAGGAATCTTCTGAAAAAGTTAGATGCTTCTCGGATGCTCGTAAGAAGTACGTATCGGATTTTGAACAGCAATTCAATAAGCAAAACACTGGCAATTAAATATTATTAAAGGTTTAAATTGGCATAAGAATAATTATAAGAATATGCAATAGTAACTGGCAAACATTAAAAAGAAGTACTCCGCCAATGCACCGGCAATAGCCTACTCGGATTATGCTCGTGGGCCACTAATCACTAAAGTAGCTAAGCGTGCAACACATGAAATCAATAGTGCATAAACAATATCATACATAAGGAAAGCTTCAATACTATTCTGTATCTGCTAATCGAGCAAAGTCTAGCTGGGATGTAGTAGGCTAGGAAACAATGGCTGAGCAAGCGGCTCGTAGCCTAGCGAGGTCCTTAAGGCTGTGCGGCCAAATTACGTTAATTGACGGGATGCTCTCTTGAGAGATCCAGATCACTTGTATCTGGTTCTCTCCTGGCGATCCTCTCAAAGTCAAAGCAACCGAGTTAGCACAGTGTTGGGTGGCAGAGGCAAAAGCCCTCACTCGCAACACAGTGCTAAACTCACAAGGTACACAGTCAGAAAGACCACCTAGGCTTCCCACGTCTCCGTTGCGATTGTACAGGTTCAACAAAATCTAGTACACATCGGGAATCACAACACCAGTAGCCTTATCCCAGTCTAGCATTACCTAGACCAGCAGAAAACAGGAACAATAATAATAATACACAGGGAAATGCATATACGAGTGCAACAAACATTAATCAATCCTATTCTAAGTTGACCCTTCCAAAATAGGCTATCTAATAGGCATATATCTCGTGAGAACTCAAGCGATAATACGTTGGCTGACTAACTCTGCACCAACGGGATCATTGAGGTTAAAAAGGGTCAGGAAAAGAGGAAAAAAGGCGGTACAGATAGTAGAGAAAGTTCACATCAGTCAGAAGAATGTCTATAGTTAGCAAGGGAAATGAGAAGTCGCTCTGCCTAATGAGTTCTGAAGAAAATGTGGCGAGACTTCCCTTTTTATACTCGGCCCTCTAGTGAGCATATCGTAAACAACTAAGGACCGCCCACTGACAATCATTACGTAATTTATCTCTCTCAATCTGGGATAGACAAAGGCTTTCCCACGCACTGAGGGGGAGGAGGGAGGAGGGGAGTGCTAGTGAGTTAGGCCCACCTCCCGCATGGCGCCCCCACTGACCCCCGTTACGTAATCTCTCTCTCTCTCCTCTCATCATTACAAATAAGTTTTATACACAATACTTATAACTAATGATATAAAATAGAACTCGTTGACTCAGATGAAAACAAAATACATATTCATAATACTTATAGTACAACGGCTCACCTGAACTAAGTTAGAAAACTCTACACAGACTACAGCCAAAGTTCCTGCCCTGACGATCCTAGCGAGAGTGGGGCATGAGTAGGCGTTCTGTACAGCATGCTCACACTCGACATGCGTCACAGAGTTAATTAAGGTGGCTCTCAAATGAGGTTTCTATTTACTTACACAGAAATAAAGAAATTAAAATATGCATGGTATAACAGATACATTTATACACCGGATAAGAATCATTGATAACAATACCTATGTGAGTCAAGCGTCTAACGCGAAGTATTCTGATTATGATACGATAGACTGTGAAACGGATCCTTCACTGCGCGGGGCGAATGCGTAGCGGGGTAGTAGGAAGCCAGGCCGCGCTCAGGTGAGAGTTCAAAGATGCTGCCCTGAGGGGTATACTCGAGTGGACTGCGGTCACGGGGAATAACAATATGTTTAAATGCGATGTTAACTCAGGGACTAAGCGAGGTGAATATTTTAATACTAGGGGGGAAGATAAGTTAGATTTGGATTTAACTATATAAGAATTTATGCGAATAATCTCCCACACGAGACACAAATAATATCTTCGATCAAATATGAGGTCAAATCACAAGGATGGAGGAATTCAGAGACACAAACAATTAAAGCGACTGATTTTTTTTTTTTTTTTTTTTTCTATATTCCAGCTACTTCCTCTCGGGCATAGGCTGAGAGCCTGTACATTCCACCGCTCAACACGGTGAAGCCCGTGAGGTCTTGTTCCAGTCTGGGGAGTGAGACATGCGAAGCATCCATCATGGCTCGAAGCAGCTCCATCTCTGAAGCGGCTGGTTGCTTCGCTCAAGTGCTTCACCGTCTCACCCTCCAGACTCAGACCCTCACTCTCAGAACGCCACCTATTGAGCAGTGAACTCACTAGGCATTGTCCCCCTGTAACATAATTTGAATATGGGTATATTCATACAGTGTTATTTAATTAGGGAACAATGAGGGAATTTTGGGGGCATTTCGGTGAGCTTTGTGGTAATGCACTGATACCTAGGTACAGCACAAATTCAATCCCAATAATATCTTCCCATTGACATATCGGGATTTGAACCCGGGTACATTGGCATTACCACTCCACCACACCCGATATAATAAGGCTGGAACAAATTAAATAAGTAATTAAGGAACGCAGACAGAAATAGCGTGAATAAATAGCTTAGTAAGAATAGCTATCTGGAATGGCATACACGACGAAGTTGTACTGATCAAATACCAAACTTGGCAGGAAAGGAGTTCTGAATATATTAACAAATTCCTAGGATAACGCAGAACTATTGTAGCGTTGTATTATAACTTTAATCTGGTTATAATAAATGTATTACTGAAAGCAAGTAATAAAAGGAAAATCAATAGCCCAAAACATAGGCGAACTTGATATAAGAATAAACAAACAAAATTCCTAGATTCATGTGGAAAGAATTATATGATCCGAATAACGTATATTATTAGATTATTCAAAACAAATTATAGAGTATATAACTTGTTAATGAATAATTACTAGTTCAACGAAAAGGGTTCTTGACTTTCGAAATAAGGGAAATAATATTATAAATCTCTCTGGGTGGTGATTAAGTGGATAAAAGAATCCTGAACTTGGGCGTAGGTTCTAGGTAGATAGAAGATTTAGGAAGGGAATTAGTTCACGTTATACACTTTGACTTCAACTTAGTTTCACAAAGAAAAATGAACACATACGAGGAAAATCTGAGAGTAATCCGACTAATTGACACGTATAATGTATGAATATGAAGCGTGTGGGTATTTTAAGTTTCTGCAGGATTAACACAGATTAATATGACAATATCTCATACTTCATAAATCAATGTACGGATCAAAATTTAATATTTTACACGGGTAGCAAAGATTCACGATAGATCTTGGGCACATATCTAGAGTTAATTATAAATAGGATACTCGCATATTTGGCCTTACCTTCACAACAAATAGCCACAATTTAATACACTTAGAGACACTTAGGGTAATGGGTAGAGGGAGCCTTGAGCGAGAATCTGGTCGACGTGGACTCCTGGTTCTGCAGGGCTGGACGTCAGGGGGAACTGCCTCTCGTGGTAGTGCAGGGCTGGATGTCAGAGGGAACTGCCTCTCTCTCAGGTACAGGTGAAGGTGGTTCCGGAATGGACGTCAGGTGAAGCGGTGATACCAATGTGTTTACCACTACTGGCTTTACCAGTGGAGGGATACAATCGAAGTTGCTTAATTTCCTTCAGTTATAGTCAGGCTATATTTGGTTTATTATAAGTGTTCAATTTGGTGTATTTCAATTTCATAGGGACATGTGGATATCGTTGTTTTTGGCTATGGTGAAGGTAATTCTTAATCTAAAAATACATGGTAGTTACTTATTTATACAAATGGAGATTCTTAATCTCTTGATATTGGTCCCTTATTTTTAGAGGGCACTAAGGTGACATAAGGGATGATATGTCTATCGTGGTATCTAGTTTTTCTTACTCTGCAGGCCATAGGTTTCTTACTTGTCACTTCTTCTACATTATTCCCAGTCTTCTCGGGAGGTACTATAGGGGAGGTACTGAGATTCCCACTTGTACCGATATTGGGAAGGTTCTTTGTGCTCAACTTGCATAAATAGTTCTTCACTGTACTGCAAGTCAAGCTGGAACCGATGATATGCCTCGGGCAGAAGTTTCGGCCTCTGCCATTGGAGGAGCTGGGGCCCCTGTGAGTGGCTAGGGCTCGAATTCCTTTTTCGGGCAGACTGACCTATTTTCCCCGGAATTTAGAGCATGGGCAGATCCGGAAAAAGGGGTAGACTGGCTTATCCCGGCAGGAATTAAAGCATGGGAAGCTGGTCGGGTCTTACTTACTCTTATCCTCTCCTGCTGTTGTCTTCTCTTGTTCTTTTTGCTGTCCTGGATGTTGGTCCGGGGGTGGCTGCTCAACCCCGTCATCTCATAAATATATATATATATATATATATAATATAATATATATATATATCTGTGTGGGCATGTGTAGAATATTTGTCAGCAGTATTCCACTGCCTCAGGCAAACGAGTTTCCCTCTTGTCTATAATCATTGACCTCATGGTCTTACCATATACGTACATTGCTATTCATAATATTTCAACTTCTTTCTATTAAAGTATATTATCTTCTTGAATAATGAGACAGTTCCTTAATTTATACTTAATGTACATAATTTTACCGATATATGGAGTGTTATATATTAGAATTAAAAATAATCCTTACCCACTACTCCAGCACAATTCATTGTTTGCCTCTATATATTTGTCATGTTTCTCGCTTTCACCTTATGCCCATATACTTGACAGTTTATAGCCCCTTTTCACTTTACCCCCCTAACCTCGTGTTCCCTATAATCACCCCTCCTTATAGTCACCATCCTTCAATTCTTCCTCTCTGAAGCCTCTCACTCCGAGCTATGGTCAAGTACAGGGTCATCGCAGAGTTAAGATATATTTCACAGAGAAGACGAAATACCATTTTCATTATCGCATACATTAAAATTAATATATTTTCCGAAGACAAAAATAGTGTAGTGCTATTTGTTTTATCTATCTATCTATCTATTGCCTGACGCCGTGATCCCCGAAGGGGTGCCCACGAACGAACCGCCCCCACGCACCTCTGTCCCCAGTCAGTCGACGCCCCTCCTCCCAACCAGCACCGCCTTCATTCATATACTTCCTCACTCCATCCTTCCACCTCTCCTTAGATGCACCTCGCCCTCTCTGTCCTTCCACCTCGCTCTCGTACACCTTCTTAGTCAATCTCTCGCTTTCCACACGTTCCATATGGCCGAACCATCTCAAGTTGTTCTTTATCACACTTTCCATCACATCTACCTCCACACCACACCTCCTTCTTACTTCCTCATTCGTCTGTCTATCCCTCCATGTAACTCCGCACGCACTTCTCAAGTAACTCATTCCACCGCTCTCACTCTTGGTCTGAGTCTCTTCCTGAACGTCCATGCTTCGCTTCCGTAAGTTAGTGTCGGGATTACCACACTGTCATTTTTTTTTTTTTTTTTTTTTCTATGTGATTGAGGGAGGCAAAAGGCATAACTGCCTATAACGAGTGCCTCCCCCATAGTTGAAAGAGTGACAGGGCCAAAATCAAGGGACGTTCGAGCCAAAATGCCTGGACACACGGAGTTTGAAGCAATTTAAGTCATAGGAAGAGGGAAAGACTGATTCTGGGAGAGAGTTCCAGAGCTCAGCTGTTGAGTAGAAGAAAGTTTGAGAGTAACGTTTCACTCTTGGGTTGGAGAGTTGCACAGAGTAGGGGTGGGATTGAGTTGCAAGACGGGTACCACGTGCCCTACGTAAAGGAGGTGGTATGCACTGGGATAGCTCTGAGGAACACTGATTATTATAGTAGCGATAGAACAGCGAGAGAGATGCAACATTGTAAGGACTTCTTCACTTCCATACTGACCACCCTATTTCTTGTTACTGCTTTCAACGTTCCTACAATTACCCTCTTCCCCTGTTGTACCCTCTCCCGCACTTCCATATCCAGAGTCCCATCTTTACTCAACACACTGCCCAGATACTTAAAAGAGCTGACGATCTCCATAGCCTGACCGTTCAACTTCACCCCTTTCGAAGACCATAACCTTGCTCTTCCCCGCATTTACCTTCAAATTCCGTTTTTCGCACACTGTTCCAAACTCATTTACCAGACCCTGCAACTCCCATTCATTTGTTTTATCTGTTTTGTTTTTCTTTCTTTTTTGTTTTTGTTTTCCCTGTTCCATTTCCCAAACGTAG